>VZTM01013423.1:112953-142851 GCA_013400555.1 Jacana jacana
GAAGAGGTCAGTTTTGGAAGGTCAAAGTTTGCTAAAAGGTCAAAATCCAAATACTATTTTATTAAAAAAAAACCCCAAACAAACAAAAACAACCCCAAGGCATTTTTGATAAAAGGCAATGCAGTACTTAAACACATCACCTGGAGAATCTGCTGATGAAGGTCTTCAAGACTGCTAGATAAGACATGATTACCCGATCCAATGTTGGTGATTAACCCCCTGTTCAAATTGGCACTAAGCTATCCCCAGAATTTTCTCCAGAAAGACGTCTGTAACCCTCCTGGGTTTGTGTCCAGCTCTCTCAGGGGGGTAGGCAGGAAACTGCCTCCTGTACCATTGAGAGTTGCCCATGCTCACTAGGCCAGCACAGACAGAGCAGAGATCTTCATGGTTCTAAAACTGGGACTGAACATTGCATTAAAGACAAACATCTGAAAGATTTACGATTTATTTAGAGTTTGCATTGTCTGCATCTATACAATGTTGTTTAATCCAGGTTTAATTTAATGAGGCTGCCAACCTCCAGCTATTATATTCAGTCAGATACTGACCTCATCTGGGATGTATCAGGTTCCAGGCATGCTCAGAGAGAAAAATCCCAGCTGCAACTCATTACTTCTCAGTTGAGATTAGTGCCCAAATAGATTAAAGGTCCTCTTCTCAATCTGCCTGAATTGTTTGACTCTGGCCACCACTATGTGAGGCCAGTTCTGGCAGTCAAGCACTGTTCTTCTTGGAATAAGTAGACAGGCAGTCACACAGGCTGAAAGTCATCCCAGTGGAGAGGCAGAAGACAGTAAACCAGCCATATCCTTCCTTAAACTGGAATCTGGCTGTATGAGCTCATTTTTGTTGTGTTCCATTTGAAAAAGGCATTGAGCTAATTTGTTTGACTTCACAACCCTGGAGGAGCAGAGCACTGTGACAGCAAAGGTGTCCTACAGTTTGCACTGTTATGATGATGGGGTGAACGCTAGCAGTTCCTCCTGAGAGCAGAGGCTGCACGTGAGCTAAACTGAGGAAAACCAATGGTACTGTTAAAGTCTGCTGGAAGCGAACAGTGCTGGTTTACAGCTAAAATTAGAACAGCAGCAATAGTTCTGACCCTCGGTGGAGTTTTCCAGATACAGACAACAACTTCAGATCTAGCCTGTTGGGACCCAAGTGCATGGTTTCTCCTTCTTGCCTTCATAAAAAAGAAGTAAGGAACAGAGCAGAGGTGAAACACTTCTACATCTGGACTCTTAGCTGTGTTGTCAACCTTGCTTTAACTCAGCAAGCTGGTTGTTCCTCTGAGGTTGCAAGCCTGACTGGCAGGTACTATACCCACATTTAGAAGTGTTAGGGTATAAGCTGAGAGTCTTACCAGCCAAAAATACTGTGTAGGCTTAAGGCATGGGTACTGATATATTTTATACAAAGCAGAATACTTTTAATAGGGAAGATTTGAAGTTTGTTCCTTCCCCCATCCTATTGCAACTGAAGGGAGATGCAGTCACATACTGCCTGGGGCTGAGGATGGTCAGAGTACAGAGCTTCTATTTAATTGAATGCTCTGAGCACTGGCACTGAAGCGGGGAATAAAGTTATATTTTCAGCAGCTTTACGGAGGTACCCTCTCATTTCCTTGTCTTTTGAGAGATGTGCTCAGAAACGAAACATATCATTTAAGGTCAAATGGAAAATTTTGGTTTATACAGAAGGAGGAGTTGGCTTTTGACATGAAAAAAGAAAGGGTGTGTGTTTTGGCTTAATACAAGCCAATACTTGTTTCCAGTTTGACAACTAACTTTCTTTTAACTAGAAGAGCATGCTAAGAAAGGAACAGAAATTACAGGGAAGGGAAGAGCAGTCTGTGTTAAAATAAGTTGACTGAACTTGACCTGTAGAATTGCATTCTGTGCTTGCTTCTCTTGTGGAGTTTCTCAAAAAGATCGATTGGGCACTTTTTGCATTAGTATGTACTCCTCAATTTTGGGAAGGTTTTGAGACCTTGAGTTCTAATTCATAGTGAGCACATATTATATATAATAAAATACAAAATATTTTTTATAATATTAAAATGTAACAAGGCAACAAATATATAATGTAATGGATATAATTTGCAGAGTGATTGGCATGTAGACTTAATGACTGTCACTTTGATAATTTTTTATTATGGTATTACAATACATAAGAGTTTATAGAATACTATGCCTTTAAGCTAAACAAAAAGCTTCAAGAAATTATATTGTTCATGGACAACCCAAATTAGTGATTTTTAAAAGAAAATAATTGTCTTTCAGTTCTTCAGTAGAGAATACAGATAAGATTGCCCTTTTATCCCTCCTTTTTATGAATATAAATAAATATTTGAGAAGCATTTGTATGCTATGATGTTGTAAGCTTTACAAAAGCCTGTCAGGAAATTATTAATTATGTCTTCAAAGCAGGGTTTAAATGGTATTCAGTAGATTAGACATATGTCAAGCAACAAGGAGAAAACAATGTGGTCAGTTGTCATGTGGTCACTTGTCATGTGGACAAGGATGGAGCTGGCCTCTTTTGAGTGGTTACCAGTGACAGGACGAGGGGTAATGGACACCAGCCGGAACACAGGAAGTTTCATTAGAATGTGAGGAAAAACGTCTTTGTGGTGAGGGTGACAGAACACAGGAACAGGCTGCCCAGGGAGATTGTGGAGTCCCCTTCTCTGAAGTCCTTCAAGACCCTCCTGAATGCAGTCCTGAGTAATGTGCTCTAGGCAATCCTGCTTTAGCAGGGGAATTGGACTAGTCAACCTTTAGAGGTCCCTTCCAACTCTGATGACTCCGTGATTCCATGAAATGGACGCAAACTTTAACATAAGAAGTTCCACCTAAACATGAAGATGAATTTCTTTACTTTGAGAGGGGCAGAGCCCTGGAACAGGTTGCACAGATAGGTGGAGGAGTCTCCATCTCTGGAGGCATTCAAACCCCCCCGGACACGTTTCTGTGCTCTAGGTGAACCTACTTCAGCAGGGAGAGTGGGGTAGATGATCTTCAGAAGTCCCTTCCAACCCCATGTTATTGTGTGACTCTGTAATGTAGTTAGCACTACTCAGTGCTCTGACTGGGGTAGGGGTCCTTTGATGATGTAATTACAGATTTAGCAAAATGGACAGACAAAAGCAGGCCTAATTGAAGTTGCACAGTAGTGCTTAATTTTGGTATTTCTTAACTGCCCACTGTGACTTGAGTCTACATCCTTTTCAAGAGCTCTTCCACCAAACTAAGGAGAGAAAACCTCTTTTATCTGGCTCTTGACAGTCATTAAAAATTACAGATTTGGCCTCCTAGCTCCCATATGAAGAAATTCAAGGAGTCTGGCTTCCTGTAGAAGCTGAGAGAGAGCACAGAGAGAACAAGCTGGCTAGCAGAATATTCCATACAATAGATGTCATGTTCAGTATATAATGGGTATTGGCCAGGGGGAGGGATCCACAGTCGCTGCTCCAGATGGGCTGGGCAACCAATCCCCAGGTGGCGGGAGCAACTTGTGTTGTCTTACTTCTTCTTGTAAATTCTTCTGCCATTATCATTCTCGTTGTTTTCATTTTCTGTTACTGTTCTATTAAATGCCCTTGTCTCAACCCAAGGGATTATTTTTTCCCTTTCCCTTTCCCTTTCCCTTTCCCTTTCCCTTTCCCTTTCCCTTTCCTCCTACCACAGAAGTGTAGGGGAGGGGGAGAAGTGGGTGAGTGGCTATATGACCCTAGTTGCTAGCTGGGGATAAACCATGACAAGAATATACTGTAAAGAACATCACTGTTATTGCAATGTCAGTAAAAATATGATCTTTAACAGTGACAACAAAAGAGGTATCTGGCTTAAAGGTAATGCTGTGAACATTAGGATTAACTGAATCAGAGACACATTTGTGATTGGTTTCCCCACAAAGATTTCAGTATCTGACAGTTTCATTAGAAGATTCCATTTGGATGGCTCTGTACAATGCACAAAATATCCCCAAACCAGTCATATACGTAGTTAGGAATCTGAAATGACTTTTGATGTTTTTGAAAGATAGTTGCCTGAGTACCCACTGCATGCTAATGACCTCATTATAATTATGATATGGTGATTTTTCTTCTCACTGAATAACAGGAATTTGCTAGCATAAAGCAAGATGAAAATGAATAAAAAGGGAGCGTGGGCATCGGACTGGCATTTCTCTGCATAGTAGTCTCTTGTTTGTTAGCAAACGGGAGCCACTTGACTTATACTGAATTATTTAGATATTTTGTCTGTCTCACATTTGAACTTTTACACCTTTCCCTGTGCACATCTGTTTACATTAACTTAGCTTTTGAAAAAATGTGTCAGTGATTTAATGGAATTAATTATGTGCTTTTCCCAAAAAGTAAAAGATAATGCTGCGTGCTGTCTATAGTCAGCATTAGTGGAGCAGGAGGAGCTCATCTGATGGACTTACACACGGTTAGAAAGGCCAACCAGAAAGTCGGTGGAGGTTCCATGGCATATTTGAGAACGTGCTGTTGCATGATCTGAATGTATTTGTCTTTGATTTCTTATAGGCTGTTTCCAGCTATGTAATGTTTTTCGGTCCCATGAGATGGAAATTGAGCAGTGCTTGCTGGAGTCCCTCCCTCTCGGCCAGCGGCAGCGGCTGGTGAAGCGGATGCGCTGTGACCAAATAAAGGCGTATTACGAGCGAGAAAAGGCTTTCCAGAAACGGGAGGGCTACGTGAAGAAACTGAAACATGGAAAGAATCATCGAGTTCATTTTAATCTTGCTGACATGTTACAGGATGCAATCATACGTCATGATGATAAAGAAGGTATCGAGTAATGCTGAGCTATTCTTTCTTTTTGTATAGCTAAAATACAGTTTTACATTATAACAATCATAAAATGACTGTCAGAATAGAATATAAAGGCATGTATTTCATACATCCTATTGTAGCTTGTTTCTGAAATGCATAAGGTATAGAGAATAAACCTTCAGAAACCTAATGAATTCAGACTGAGGTTAATATACGTAGAAACCAATATATTTCAAAACAAGTAAGGACTGTGATCAACATTATGTGTGGCCTCTTGTATATTTACATAAACCACAGAATTTAACAGAACTTACTTTGAAAATTAGTTTCTCAATTTTAATCAAAATGTGCTGCTATTAGTGACACTGGCCTGGCTAAAGCAACAAGATGCTGTTGACCTACAGTCACACCAGGTAGGGGGTCATCTTTCAGGTTGTGAAATGTTTGTCCTTTTGAAATATATAACCACATTTTAGGGCTTCTGTTTTTAGCTTCCTGGAATTGTTCGAATCCCTGGTGCAACTGATACTAATCTGAGAAATTTTGTAATTTATTCCTCAGAAGGGAACTAAACCTTGCAGTAAGGATTTCTCCAGTTTTAGAAGTCTCTAGCAATCCCCATTCTGTTGTGTGAGAGGGATATAAGAAAACAACTGAAGCAATGCTTTTGGCAAACCCTTTGCAAAGAGATTTTGTATCAGCTCTTTATAATCACATTAGCACAAAAGTACCTGAATAAGGAAGGCTCTGAAATAGAGTCACAGCATGTGAACAGACAGGCAAGTTTCTCCTATTTTTATCAGCTTGACTAGGTATGGGTTTTTTGCTCACTCTTGAATTTTCATTTTAATGGATGTTTGTTTGCTCTATCATTGCTTATCACTGAGGTATAGCCCTGCACACTTAAATCTATACAGGAAATAATCAAAGAGCTCCTCTCTTCAAGTGAGTGCCAAGGCAGCTTTTAGAACTAAGTTACAAACAGAATACACAGCTTTTCACTGCGCTCTCCTACTGCATAAAACTACAGGGATTATAAGTGAAGATCTTCCTCCATGTTCCCAAAGCTCCCAACTGCCTCTAAAATCCAAGCAGAATACTAGATATGACTTTTAGCATTCTGTAAAAGTCAGATACTGGAGGCTATTTTTGACATTTTTGCTCAATGGAGTGGTGATGGGGTATCAAAAGTCTTTTGTGTTGCCCATACTTGGCCTTGAGCTGCACCTGAATCAGAACAGAAAGTTCACTCCTGCTGAGATGGAGTAGCATGAGCATAAAGGGAAGATACCTCAGGCAGAAGAAAGTAAGGTGAGGGAAAACCAGGGATGGTGTCCTCTACTTGAAATGCATAAAATAGATTCTCAGAAGCAAGGAGTTCAAATAGCCTGCAGACAACACCAGCAAGATGAACAACACTATCGTGATTCTGATGCCTGTGGTCCTTTCACAGGACTATGAAAAAGTGTGATTGTTGTCTTTAAGATGCTTGGGGACCTGCAAGTGCCTGTCTGTTGTGACTTTAGCCAAATATTCCCAGAGCCTGTTTTGCCGTGAGCTGAATAATGCTATAATAAGAAGTGTTACCATGTGAGCCAATAAAAAAACAAAAACAAAACCCAAAAAATGGAAGCTTGTAAGCATAAAAGTTGCTCTCCTACTATTGCTGCTGAGTAGAACATCCAACCATGACTCTTTAGTGTATATATCTACATTTAGATTTCAGTTAAAATTAGATAGATGCTTTTGTAGCAAATATTGAATTCGTTTATTGTGTTTGGTCTTGCTTTATGGAGTATGCAAACTAGAGTCCTTTCAGACAAAACTGAACTATAAGATGTGCTCTGGAATCACATCTAGTTCCTCCAAATGATAATAGGCTTTCAATCCGTAAGGCCAGGCTAGACGTAGGTTGAAGTAATCCCACTGAAATGAGTATAGCTGGGGAAGCTGGACTTTTGGCACTACCCGTTCCTCTTGTCTATTTATTCATTTCGAGTTATTCAATCAACATTCATCATTCATATTACACATCACTATTTACTAGTGGGTGTATATATAGCCAACAAGCTAATTATGATGGATTCTTATATCCTCCACCTCACTGCTGTTTCACATCAACTATCTATACAACTGAAGCAAATACAGTTCTGGTGTGAGAAAGATCTAAACCCTCCCCTTCACCAGGTCCTAAGGCAGAAACGACAGTAATATAAGGCTGCAGATGGGAACAAACTCGTTTTCGAGCTCTTCAAATGTCACACCATCTCTCCAGCTCCCTGCTTTTGGTAAAATGGCCTAGGGGACTGAGAAAGAGGTTGTAATAAAGAGTTAAGCAAATAAAGGTGAGAGACAGGTATTAGCAGCCTGTCAGCCTTCCTTTCTTCCTGTAAATCCTTGCCTGGTCTCCAGGATTTGGCTTTTATTGAACAATGTGCTCAGTAATGGACAGCATTCCCAAATATGCTGTATGAATATAGGGAAGCAAATTTAGTAATGAGTATTTAAAAATTGCTTCCCTTTAGAAAAGCTGGGCATTGAACAAGCATTTTTTTAAAGGTAGCTCTATGCAAGTAAGTGGCAGAGAAGTAGCTTAATATGAATTAGTCATACTATTTAATGACGTAAAATATCACTTCTGGTTTATGGAGATAAGTTTTTATCCGTCACAAAATGGATTCAGACTGATCTGCATGTTGTTTATTTTGGAAAAAAAATGATGAAAGTAGTCAGGATGAGAACTCAGCAAAATCTTCAAAACTTTGGATTTTTTTACTAAACATTGAGAATTGGCAGCAGGGTATTTTAATGCAGTTTGAATGTCCTTCCTTGTTTAGAGAGAATTTCATTTTAAGATTAGCCATTTTGTTTATAATGAGATCGTTAATAACAGGTGTAAAGGTGCATTGCGGCATATTCAGTGCTCAAGTAACTTTAGTTGACTAAATTCTATCAGGTGATACCTTTCCTTGTGGTAATTAATTTTGTGAACTTAAAGTGCAATGACTTTGAAGAGGTGAATACTACTCAAGGTATAATATAACCCACGTGGCTCTAAACAAGCCTGGTCCTAATGTTTAGGATGTATGGGCAGCAGACTGTGGTGTCCAAGAAGAGGACTGTCCAACCTGGACACTCTACATTAAATAGCTGGTTACACAGAGGGAGAGTCCGTTTTGTGATGGGAATGTAAATAGATTTGTACTGGCTTTGTGATCCTGGGATTCAAAGTGCTTGTACGTCCTCAAGCTTCACAGCTTTCACGGGGTGGCTTTTTTGTGAAACGAAACTGAAAATCTAAAGGCTAAAATTCTGGGATTCATGTAGTTTTCTTCCAGTTTTACCCTTGGAAGAGGGTATACATCAGCAGAATTATAAAGAGTAGACTCATCCACAGAGAATTGCAGCTGGGTCTGTTGTCAATTTTTGTATGTATTTTGGAGATGTTTGCACTGCCAAAGTCTGTTTGACTGTCTTCTCCTCCTCTGAGACTGTTAAGCAAACTCCTGTTTGAATCCTGGAGTAGTTTTACTTGGCTTGAGGTCTGGTTATGAACAATTTATGTCAGTTACATAGTGATAAAATAGAAAATGTGAATACATTGAATGGAGCTCATGGAAGAGCAACAAAAGCAGGAGGGATTATGGAGAGTGGTTAAGCAAGGAGATGAAGACCTATGAGATTGATAAAGTAATGCTCACATCTGAACACATGTGAATGCAGCTGGTAATATTTAAGCAGGAAAGAACATCCATTCTATAGGCATACCAGACAGCTAGAGAGGGATCCTTTACAGTTATATGTAGGGAATATGAAAAGCGTAGCATAAAAAGTGGAAAGAGGATGCAACAGTAGAATAGGCTAGAAGCAGCTTCCCCAGTGAAGTCCAGGGGCTCATTTCTTACGGAACATCATAAACTATATAGATGGGACATCACATTTGGAAACCATGAGAAGTTGTCTGGTTTGGTAGGTGAGATGATTTGGATAACGTGAATTTATATAAAAATGAATTTATAATGTGGCTATTGCAGAGACATTTCACACCTGAGTCTGATCGGAATTTCACTCTTAAGAATTCCTTGCCTTTTTTATTCATGAAGAATGCAATGTATCTTCTCCAAAAGCACTGTAGCAGCTGCTACAGGGCACAAAATGCATCTATGATACTGCATGCTAATAGGTGTGATCATTAGTTTGCATTAAAATTCATTTTAGAATGGGCTTATAGAAATTTTTAACAGTGACCTGCTTTGTCTCTAGTTTAGAAATAAAATATGCTCATTATATTTCTCACAAAGGTAAAACCCAGCAAAGCGTTGTGTCTTTGTTCCCTTTGGAGGCATTTGAAAATAATTTTTATTGTCTCTAACTGAAATGGGATCTTTTATCTCACCCAGAGAGATTGAAGGGAAATTCTTCTCTTTCTCCCTGCAGCTTCCTGCAATTTTGCTTTTTTAAAGTAATAGGGTTTCTAGTGCTGGCGGTGGGCCACATTCACCTGCGCTACTAACAGTGAGCATTTTCAGAGATTTTGCAACTATTATTCTCAGTGATGACATGTACAGAAGCAGAAGGTGGTGAATAAGAGGGTGCGCTGTGTTCTGACGCCAGTTTTCTAAGTCACTACTGCTGGCAAGGAAATACCTGTAGCTCCTTTGCCTTTAAATCCTGTATAGTTCTGTTCCGTGAAGGGTTAAATGCCTATTTAATAATGGGCAGCAAGATATTTGTCCTGCTGGCATCAGTCTTATAATTGTACTGCAAACTGGGAGGTGTAGCCAAGCAGGCTTCTCCCTCCCATTCCTTCCCACTGTGCAATGGGCGTGCTTGTATCCACACTTAGCATTAGCGTGGACTCTTTTTCTTTCCTGGTACACCTATTCCAGTATTTGCTGAGCCTGCACATCAGTTTAGCCTCATGTACAAGCAATTAGGAAATGAACTGAGCAGACAGGAAATAAACTGAGTGAATCTGAGCCCACGTTTCTGCTTCAAATGCAAAGTAGTCATGCTGAACTTGGTGTTGTGGCCTCTTGAGAGTAAGGGATATGTGTCCTTCCTGAAGCAATGGTGGAGTTATCGCCACTGACAGCAATGGGAAACAGTGGCTGCTTTGAAAGAAGTGATTTTTTTGAGTGTGAACTGATAGATGAACTTGCCATAAAGAAACAATAGCTAACAGTGAATGTGACAGTCCTGTACCTGAAATCTAAGAGAGGGGGGAAAAATAAAGCACCGAGTTTAGTTTCAGTCCTCTTTTTGGCATAGTCTGTAACCCAGCCTTTCAGAAATATTGCAGCATTACCCAAACCATACGGCTATCAGAAATTCTGTGTAACTAGTGTCTTTTGTTATGAAAATTTATGAAAATTCTAAGCTGTCCTGTAGTCAGGAAGTAGACCATAGGGTCTGCCCTGCTGGCGGGGTGCAGAAGGTCAGGGTAGGAAGTCCAGAGAGCAATCAAGTCAGGTTAGAGACAAAAGAGGTACTCCTGTGAAAATCAGCATTTCAAAAGGGAAATGCAGATTCCCTAAATCTAATTAAAGCCCATTTCATCCCTTTGATGGGCAATATGCTGATTCTGAGGCAGCATTGTGATGGTAAATGGCCGCCAATACCAAAGTTACCAGGCGTTTGCACTAATGCTGCATCTGTAATGAGGATTCTTGGTCTTTTCCGTGGAGGTTAAGCCTGACTCATGTGTCTTACCCAGCTATCCTCAATTTTGCCAGGGCTTCTTCCTGACCCTGCAGAGCTACTGGTGTGGTCCTTTGCCTTTAGCAGTAGGATACAGTGGCTGGGGGCAGCCTGAGTCTTTGTTCTCTCACCAGGGGATGTCTGGAAAAGGTGGTTTAAAAGGCAGAAGATACCAATATCCTACTTTTAGTCTAGTGTTCCTTGCTGACAGAAGCCTCACAGGACTGGATTCTGGCCCCAGCAGATTGGCTGTAGAGTATAGTCGCTTAAGTGAAGGGAAAAAAACCAGGAATGCCATCTCCCTTTCCCCCTGTGATGCCAGTACCTCTCGCCATTTTAAAGATTAATGCTATTGTCAGATTTGGTAGCACCGTGATATTTGGGAGGATTGGAGTAATCAATATTACAGGAGGGTTTAGCATTACTAGTTATTTTTTGTGGGCACTGTACATGTACAATGTTAGAATAGTTTTCAGTGACGTTAATTAAAAGGGTGTGTTAGGAAGGATAAGGGGGGTACAGGAGGGGGCTGGTGTTGGAGTGTAATTTGCATCCTAACAACTTTGGGTTACAAGAGGGGCCCAGTGGAAGGGAAAGCAAAATCTGTTCAAAAGAAGAATGTGTCTTTAGGGTGGCAAGTGAGCTGACCATGGACTTTCAATAATTGGGAGAATGCGTCAAAGATATTATAATGATGGTTCCAATTCACAGGAGAAATCTAAAAATAATTTGAAACAGTAAACTGAGCTGAAGTAAACCAGATTTTTTCATTATTTCCTTGCATTGCTTCCAGATCTAATAACTGACTTCTTATTTTTGCATCTTATTACAATAGGCTTGCTTATGCTTTACTGTTCTATCTTTTTCCAGTACAAACAGCTTGGTTGGTTACAGACAAGGTGTTCTGGAAAACAGTGGGTTGGACTGCCTGTAGCAAAGCACAGCAGGGCAAATTTACTAATCCTCAGAGATCAAGTTTAAGAGTTGCCAAAGGTCTTTTTTAAAAGGTAGAAGACTCAAGACATGGGCAGCAGTGACAGTTTTGTGAACGTAAGACTCCATTAGGTGAAGCCTGTTGTGAGGTAGCAGGAATCTGGAGAAAGAGGCTGAGGAATGAAGACCTCTAAGAGTGTGAAACACACACACATATAAAGTGTATATCAAGTATATAAAAAACACTGAGAGTGTGAATACGCTCAAGTTAACCTGTCTGCCCTTGAGATTCTGACTTTCAACCTACCTTTTTAGGTGTTCGATGACACGTCTTCTCAAACTGATTGCAGACAGCTTTTCAGATTTTACCTGTTACATGCACTGGGAGGAGTGCTTAGAAAGTGAGGCTCTGAATATGGCAATGCCTTGTTTTTAGAATTCACCAAAGCCTTGGATGAGGATTACTTTTTTGTGTATTGGTAGGTCAGAGGCATCTTTGGTATTAGACAAGGCTGAAAGATAAAATAATCTGTTTACTAAAGACAGAGAATTGCTGTAATAGAACAGATTTACAGAAAAAATAGTAAAACACGTGATTATGCTTAATTTTGGTGAGAGAGGTGAAAAATAGAGGAGCATTAAATCTGCCAAGTTGGGCCTTTATCGTTAAGTCAGAGTTTCCCCAAATTAGGAAAAAAACCCCTATGTATCTTGAGTTAAAAAAAGGTGACTTGAACAGAGAAAGACCTCTATGTGAAAGTACAGATCAATCTTCTATGCCATTCCAAATTAAAACAATACACTGTTGTGTACTTCCACCTTTAAAAATCTTCCTGCCTTGTTCCTTATGATTAATATTTAATATCAGCTTTTTTCATTCCCTTCTCCTCCCAAAGGTACTTTAATTAGCATTTCTTTGGTATACTCTTTCTCCCAGCTACAGCCTTCTGAAAAGACAGGGGTAAAATTCTGTAAGTGATATTATGAGAAATATTAAGTGTATGGGATATTGTACTACATATATAATCTTGTTATACTTGTATGATACCAAGAGCATAAAGGCCAGAAATAGAAGCGTGATTGGTGAAACAGAATTAGATCGTGTAGTCTGAGTAGTCTTAGTTCTTTGTGCGCTTTTGATTTTACACTCTTTTGGGAAACATTCTCACTTTCACCAATAAAGTCTGTCTGCATCATTCCAACTTTAGGGAGGATAAAATGGCAAACAGCTGTAGTATGTACATGTAAATCTTCATGACAAAAGAAATCTCCCAAAATAAAAAATGGAAATGTTAGGTCTAAAAACACATTAGTAGGAAATGAGAGCAATTGCACCAATTAGTAATTTACTGCATAATGAAACCACAAAGAGGGACGAAAAAAATGTTCAAACTAATCTAATTTGGGTTTGAGAATTTAAAACACAGCATAATCAAGAACATTGAAAAGAGAGCTATGGGACAGCTACAATGTGTTTGAGGGATTATATACACTCTATTTTCTTACCTTTACATGCCTGGTCCTTTTTGAAATTTAAAAAAAAAAAATAAATTCTCAAGTTTTGCAATGCTTTGTTTCAGGATTGTCCTAGTATTGTTTAATAGATTTTCATTTTGGGTTACTATTACTCTCCCTCTGAATTTCATCTAAACTTTTTTTTTTCCTTCCCCTGCTGGGAAGGCACATGACGTTCACTGTACCTGTAACAACAGGGAAGTTCCCCATACAGAGCTATTTTGGATTTTACAGTTAGTTTCTTTGGAATCAGAGGAGAAATCTGTACATTAGATGATAATCTAAAAGTGACTATCTGCAAACGTTGATTTACTAGGAACTATTGTAGAAGAAATCACAATGCATATGTATGATAATTTATACAATTTAATATTTATTGCCTAAACCTTAAGAGACATGAACACTAGATACTGAATAGTAAGTCAAGAGACTTCTCAGAGCATATGAAATTAATGAAGTGCACAACATTTTACACAATTGGCGCTCTTGGAAAGGAAGAAAGAAAGAAAAATGTATAATCTAAATAAATACATCCAGAAGACAGACACATACATGCACTCTGTATTGGGAACTCATATGTCTGTAACTTTGGAGGACACTAAAACAGCTGTCAGACACGCTGCTAGTGATTTGATCAGCTCTGTGTATAGAAAAATGAAGCATCAATCAACCATCTCAGTCTACCCATTGATGAAGAAGCTGTTTCAAAGGCCTGAAAGGTAGAGGCGCATTTCAAACCAGGGCAAGCTTTAAATCCTATAAGTTCCACATGGTTGTTAACCTTGTTTAGCTCCATGTCTGCTGAGTTCAGCAACATGAGGCATCTTTTTGTTATGACGCAGGGAAACATAATGCCTTTAGTTATTGGGTGACAGATGTTAAGTAATTAAAGCAGCCCATTTCAAAAGCAATCATAAAATCACAGGGAAATGAAATTTGAATACATTTGAATTCCTACAGGATTCCATATGTGCTTTTGGGTTGGGTTTTTTTTGTCTATGTGTTTACATTTTTAACAATTTGGTAAATCTGGGAGGAGAACTGAATGTTAACTAGTTTTTATTGATGAAAATGTGCATGATTCCTAATATACAACACTTATTTAATTGGAAAAAGTAAAACTCACAGAAAAGGTGTAACTTAGCAAAAAAATGAAGGATATGCTTGTTGCTGAAGATTTTATCTAGCCCTTTTTTTTCTCCCTATGGATTGTCTAATAGCAGGAGTGCCTCTGTTCCCTGGCTACTTTTCTCTTAGCCCTGAAATCTCGCCGGGTTGTTTCAGCTGCATGCTGAAACGTGCTGTTTCTGCACGTGCTGAGAGCTACCCTGATTTGAACAGCTATCCTCTGCCTGTACCAAGTACGGAATTAAAGACAAAGCATCCTTCTATTTTGGGTGTTCACACCAAATGTGATTTTTATCAAATGGAGTTATACCTTCCTCCTTTTTCCCATGAAAGTGAGATTGGAGCTGTCAGCTGTGCACTGTTGCTAGCCTAGAAGTTGTGGCCGTGGGTTGCCTTGAGTGGTTTTTCAGTCTGGGCATTTCTTTCTCCTGCTGCCTCTTCTTGGCCTGCTGTCCCCAGCCCCACAGGTCAAATCTTTGGAGCAGCGTCCAGCCTGGCATGGCCTTCTGGGGAAGGGGCCAGAGGGGCAGATTGAATCTAGGTGGTCTTGCTTATATAATAAACTATATAAAGTTGACTGCATAGTAAGCTGTTGTACAAAAATCTTGATGTTGTCATCATCTCTGCTACTAACTGTGTTTTGGAAACAGGAGTGTATACTATTTCAATCCCCATTTCACATGTTTATGTTCTAAATAAATCAAGACTGAGATGTGTTTGAACTTAGTGATTTCCCATCGATGTTCTGGGTGTCTTTAAGTTCACCCCGAAGGATTTGTTGATCACCTCTCTGAAAAGCGTGCCTTTTTCTTACTACTATACAGAGTTTCTAGAAACTTAGCTTTTGGGTTTTTATTTGAATATCAGATTTCTAAAAATATAGGCACTGAATTCCTTGCTGTGTATGTAGATTAGTCCATTCTTGCACCCGAACCCTGTAAATCGAAACAAGAAGACACTAGGATAACTAAAACCCATAGTTTTAAATGTTGCTTCAATTACAAGTGTACAGCATAATATTTATGAGGAAAGCTTAGAAAAAATGAAGATTTATTTTTTTTCTAAGAATTTTATTTATTTTCTTTTCAACACGTTTTCAAAATTCTCATATTTATTTGGATGGACTATGATGTAAGTTCTTTCTTCAGTGGACAAGTATGTAAATTGTTCGTAACTTTGCATGATCAGGGTCTCATTCAAAAGGCAACAAACAAAAGGTACAAACTCAGACATCAATAAAAAAATTCAGAATAAAGAATCCAGCTTTTTAAGAGTATAATCTGGTCTAAACAGATAACCTTTACAAAGATATATCTGTCCTTTTAAGCCTATCAAGCTATTTTATACTTCCCTGTTAGTCCTTTTCTTCGTAAGATCTTTCTTTCCATGTAATAATAAAAAGTTTTCCACTTCAGCGTGCTCTAGCACCCAAAAGCATCAGGAAACACAAAGACTAATCACTCAGAAATGCGCTGTCATGATGATAAAGGGTTGTTAAACCCTTAACAAATTGGCACCTGGCATTCTTCCTATTCATTTCAAAGAGGATCCTCAGTTGATTTTCCAGGATCATGCAGTGGGATGCAAGGCTATTAATTGGCAGCAATCAGAAGCCTGTGCTCTCAGTGAAAGATGGCATCCACTGAGTGGCAGGTACTGCTGCCATTCTGTGGATATTGTTATAAGTCGCACTGATAAAAAAGAAAGATTGCTGTGATGGTGGAAGACCCTAGTCTACACTTGTAAAAACCAAAGACAGCAAGAATAGAATCTTTTCCATGCAAATTCGTAGGTTGATTTCTTCCTCAGTGTATTTATTGCACTTCAGATTGATTTCCAATAATGTATCAGTACAAAGGAGAATCTTTTCTATATTCATCTTTCAATATCACTTAACTTAAGTGTTTTCATTTCAAACACAGGTTGCTCTATCATGGAAATTAAGCTGGGAAACTTCAGAAATCAATAGAGAATACCTTTTCTATTACCTATTTTATAAAGAACAAACCTTTTAAGCAATAAAAGCTTTATGAAAAATCAATTGCACTTTTAATAATTCCTTCAGTTTTAGAAGTCTTTTTCCAGCAGGGTATACACTTATATGTTTATAAAATAGAATACTTAAGCATGAGGCTGGGACCTTATTTTGGATCCTGCAACATACGGACTCTAGTTTATCACTGTCGTATTAATTGTCAGATTGAGAAGAACATTTGTTCAGAGCTCTTGGAAAGTGGACTTTGGAGGTTTTGGAAATAAAATAACGAAGTGCTGTAACTTCCTCTATAAGCACTGAAGGTAGAACTAAATGAATATAGTCAGTGCCACTAAATGCAGCAATTTTTGTTCTTAATATATATTTAAAATTGCTAAATCATGTCTCTTTAGGCTTTTTCTGTTACTCTGTTCTTTCCTTTTGCCTGAATTGCTGTACCTTTCCCAGTGAAAACACAAATATACCAGAGGCAGAGCCAGGTTTATTTGTGTAGTGTGTAGTGGGTTTTCTTCCCCAATAAAAATTCTAAATGCAAAGCATATATGCTGCTTAGATTCTATGATTCTTATAATTTCATCTTTTTGTTCTCTGACACATGAACTGGAGGATTCTTTCTTCTCAGTACACTGAGGTATTGTCTTAACTTGCTCTGCAAGGCCGCCTGGCTGTTAAAAACTTTTGCGCTTCAAGTTGACAGTGAACAAACTCAATCGCTGTGAGGGTGAAATGAATAAAAATGTTATATGGCATAATGAATAGACAACTGATTATTGTTATTTGCAGCTATCATGGTAACATGTTATTACAGTAGAGGAACTGAAGCTTGTAGGAATACAATCAATGAATCTAAGGGAATGGATAATTTAGCTTGTGTTTCTGTGTAAATTACATTCAAGAATGGAGGTGGGAAGATGAGTAGTTAAGGTAAAATTGGCAATATTTCTAAATGCCCAGCTTTCAACAAAGATTTTAAGCATATGTAAAAAGTTCAAGGTAGAATTCAGTCAGTCAGCCTGGGGCTGCATACTGCTTTTTTACCATGTTTCGTTTCAATGACTCTTTTTTACAGCGCAGTGTATATTTGACCTTGAGCAGTACACACTGTCATTTTACAGGGCAAACAATGAGATGGTTGCAGGAGGTAATTTCTCACACCCTGCATTGTTTAGGGTTTTGATTACATTCAGACTTAAAAGGAAAACATGACAGCTGCAGTGTTAAATCACTGAGCTGGGGTCTGTGCTCCAGATTTTAGCTATCACAGCTATTGTTGGCATATAGTGGTAGCTTTTTCTAGGTTTCCCCATTTACCAATTGAAATTACCAGTACAGAAAATATGACATGAACAGTTATTAAAGCTGGAATCACCTGTATGAAATTCAAACTGCTGCTTTGTTTCTTAGTCTATTAAGGGGTCATCCTGTAAGAGGGCATCAGCTATCAAACCTTTTAATAATTGCCATCATAACTTCACTGGTTTCACTCAGTTCCTATACAGGATGAACAATGGACTTCTTTTGCTTTTAAATCTCTCCCTAAAAATCCTATTATATAAATATTTAGAATAATATAAATTGGACAGAAATGGACAGAGTTAAAAGTGCAAGTATATATAATTCTACTAATGCTTGCATGGGCATTAACTATCCTACTTTCTCTGTATATGCAGTTTTAATTATACACATGCAGGCTGGAATTACAGAATATCAGGGATTGGGAGGGACCTTGAAAGATCATCTAGTCCAATTCCCCCGCCAGAGCAGGAACACCTGGAATCATCCTTATCTCTTTCTACATGGATAACTTTATTAGTATCTTGGGCACTTCTGGCACAAGGTTCTTCCTGGCTTCTCCTTGTTTTATCAGCTTTGTGTGCCAGATCTGTGTTAGGTGCATAGATTGAGCAAATGAGAAAGTGTGGCATTGCCTATCGCTTGGGCCTCTGTAGTTTTTGCTTATCACTGCAGCCCAAACTGATGGGGAGGTTCCATATGACATCAACTCAGGGGTAAGACTCAGAACTGAGAGGCACTCATGTGCCTCAACCAACATGTGATGTTGGTTGCTCTTTCGTCTTGTTCACATCAAGATTGCTGAATTCACAGAGTTGTAAAATCTGTCATGCTAGAAAGAACCTCAGGATGTCCAACATTGTATTGAATTTTGGAAAGGACTGAGCTAACTAGGGTGTCTTATTAATGTGGTGCAAGAACAGACTAAGCAAAGCAGAGAAATTCCTATGGGGAAAAACTGATAATTCTATTTCAAAGCCAAATTAAACCACTCAATTGTATGTAGACTTTTGCTTTCCGTAATTGTGAAAAAGATGATTATACCAGGTGCTGTGTGAGTATAATGCTGTGCTCTCCATACTGTGTCAATCCATACATGTAAAAGCTTAAGTAAGGCATAAGTAAAGCAAATTTTGCCTTGTAGTTTACTCCTTGACCCAGCTTTGGAGTGGTAGTTTGGTGGTTCCAGGGGCTTGGTGATCTCAAAGAAGAGGTATTGAGTATTAAATACAAGGTAGAAGGTCTGTTTCTTCTCCTAGATTCCCCAGGTACTCGAATGTTTCACTGGTAACCTAGTGTAGGTTCACCCTACAGAAGACTGGTGTGCAGGCTTAGCCATCTGTGAGCTTGGCAATACTGAATGCAGAACTGTTTGTGTTTCAAATTTGTCTCTTCGGTTGTAAAACTGCATTTAGATGAACTGATACAGATCTGTCAGTTAAGCCCCTGTGTCCTTGTATGATTTTTTGTATTTCAAATACTGAATGTGGAAATCTGCTGAACTTCAGTTGCTGAAGCGTAGTAGCTTTACCTCAAAGCAGATACGTAGAGATGTTTTCCTTTACTTAGTCTATAAGATTTAAGATTAAGAAAGATTTAAGACAGTCAGTCTTAAGTTTATGATAGCTCTTTCCTATGCTGGCTTTATACACGTGATCGGTTGTTCTTAAGGTGATTATGTGGTCATTACTGACTTTTTAGGTGTTTTTTGTTGGTGGTGTTGTCATGGTAGTGGTGGTTGTTGCTGTCACTGGGGAAATTAAGGTGTTGGCCAGAATGCACTGAACTTGCAAGCACACAGAAACAGCTGTAAGATAAGCATGAGTGGAAATGGTGATTTTTAGGAAGCTGAGTTTCCAGTCAGAACACCACTGACTGTAGGAGACTACAGTAGTGGACCTCTCTGTGGGTAATATGCTCTCCTTGCTGGACATCCTGGCCATCCATCAGTTATCAGGGGAATTAACTCAGATGGGCTACTAATAAAGATTCCACCAGGTCTTAAAACAGATTTATTTGAGACAAGACCTTTATCAGTGTCATTTGGACACTTAACATTTACCTTACTGTTCAACGGAAGACACTTAGTCTGTGCAAAGAACACACAACAGGCAAGTGCAAAAGGTAATATTTGGGCCACACTGCTAGAGCTAAACAAAGGTTACCAGAGTTGTTATGTTGTATTGTGAAGTGTGACAAGCTTGCCCTTTTCCAAGCGTGAAAGGATTCTTTGAAGGTTGGGAGTCTGGCAGCCAAGATGTGAGAGAAGCTCTAGCTGTAACTGTCAGATCCTTCATGTCCCTGTGCTTCAGATGGAAAGAGCTGACTCAAAATTATAGTAGAATAAAGATGATTTACAGACTAGTGGATATAAGGTGCTTGGATTACCACATGGAAAAGTAAAATGCATTTCAAGAATGCAGTAATTCAGCCAAATCAAATTTTTGAAAAATAAGTAACAAGGAATGAAAACTTCTCTGAGATAGTTGTGTGGGCAGGAAATAGAACTAATGCAGAAAATAGACTTAGTTCTTTTCTGTAAAGATGTGTGACAGCTACCCAAGTTGCAGAAGTGTTCATATTTGTTTTTTGTAGTACATAGTCTAATAGAAGGACTTGGCAACCAGCATGTTGCAATTCGTGCAATAAGTGCTGAATAGGGATATAAGGAAATAGCGGGTAGAGGTTACCTAAAGTACTTTTATGCAGACTCATGTAACAGGATCCCGTATCCTGCTTTCTCCCCATGATCCTGGCTATTTGTACAGCACAGACCTCACTGATCAGCCTCTCAGTCAGTTATGCTTAGTAGAGAGGTGAAGAGCAGGAGGAGCTTCACGCTGTCTTTCCAGAAGCTCAGAATTCTGGATGTGTCTCTGTGTGGTGATCCCATCCTTGAGCGAACAAGAAAAGCAGATCCTGTTCCATCATCCCGAATAGGAGGATGTGCCAGGAGTCATTAGGCTTAGCAAACCTCATGCATTATATTAGGAAAAAAATGAATTGAGAAGTGTGAGAAATCACTAAGAAGTGAGAAATCACTAAGCAGGTTCATATGTTATTCCCAGTTTTGACAAATTGTAAAGAACTGCAACTGAATGCTGATATTGTTGAAAAAAAAATATGAGTGGGAAAAGTATACACCAAAATCCAACTTCTTTCTGTTTTACAACTCTGTAAATGCAAAGAGGGGAATGACTGCAGCATATGTGGACAGAGCTCTTAGCATCTCTTGACTATGTCTTAGGTGACTGAAAAAGGGTTGATATCAACAGACTGAAGTATGTTGATAGATAGAAATTTCCCATGCAGAATTTCCCCAGCAGAATGTACCTCAACCAGAAAATATTTCACAGCACATAAATCTTAATGTGCTAAAAATTACATTTATAGATAAAAAGGATTTTAGGTAGAAAACATTTATTACACGGCCTTTCAAAGTGTCAGGGTGGAACAGAGATGTGCTTCAGCTCCCATGAAATCTACAGCAGTGTGGACAGGACTAGAAACCCTTCTGGAGATGTTAATTTCTTCGAATTGAGCTAAATCCAAGTAAAAGTTGTAAGGGTACCACGAAGGCCAGCTGCTCCCTGGGGTCTGGGCTGCTGGTAGCATGAGGACCTCCCTGGGGCAGCCTGGCAGGGCACCACCACAGCCAGGACCCAGGCAGCTGGAAGGACACCAGGGCTGCCCCAGGCATCAAGGCATCTCCCTGGGTATTAGCCAAGCTCGGACCAAGACGTCAGCAGGTTTTGCCTGTGGGTAGGGTCAGGATCAGCCTCAGGATGGAGGGCAGACTGCAGGGCCATGGCAGGATGTGGGTCTGCAGCTGGGGCTCAGATCAGTGGGGCTAAGGCCCTGTGTCTTGGCAGGGCAGGGCTGTGAGGAGCTGGGCTGTGGTGTCACTAGGGCAGGAGCTGAGGGCTCCAGGGGGCCGACATGGAAATCAAGGCTGTGGGCAGGGTTGGGGGGGCCCAGAGGTGGGCAGGGCATGGAGATCCTCGGTGCCCTGTGAGCCCTGATGACTGCATGGCATCCAACATCCACTGTTGCTACCCAAACTGGATATAAATTCTTTAAGTGAAAGGTAGAAGTAAGGAGCATGGAACTGTTTTTGGGTGGTGCAGGAATTGACTTCAGGCTTGCTGTCCTAGAACATCTTTGTGAACTGGTGTGCTATCGCTGAATCATCTGAAAGAGAGTGTGAAGTTTGGAGAGGGGAAAAAAAACAAGGAAATTTGAGAGCTCTACCATATGATAAGGGCAAGTATTATTAATGAATGGCAGTATATTGTGACCTGGTAGGTTTCTTCCAGCACCTACTTACTGATTGTATTAGAACAAAGGTTGTTTTAAGGGGAATCAAATTGTAGCCCTACTAATCTACAGAGTATTTGCAACATGTAAATACTAAATTTGGGAAGGAACTGGCTTGGATTTAGTTGAAACAGTGAGGTGGGTGTAAGTAAAATTAATACTAGATACTGCAAGGCAGGTGTAAATAAAAGCAAAATAATATGTACATTGTATTTAGATGATGAAGAAAAACCTTTTTTGGATAGTGATATCTGCCAAATGAAGCATGCAATAGTCCTAATTTGAAACAATTAAAATGATGGGTTTTCTTAAATTAATCAGTTCTATATTGTTCGTTTATGTAGTTATAGTCATCTGTATTTTAAAAGTTTGTGGTTATTATAATGATTACACACTGTAGTGGCCTTGTGTACATCACGATTTGCCTGAACAAATAGTGTCACTCCAGTCACACTCTTTTAATTGAAATTGTACTGCTTACTCTTATAGGGGTGTGTTTACGCCAGTAGGGAGGTACTTCTGTGAGTTCAGTGCATTTCACACTAGAGAATCAAGTTAAATTAATAAAATGTTTTCTTACACTGGTATGCCTCTATGCTTCTTAGTTGTCATGCCAATGCTATATTTTCTAATTCAGAATTTTTCATTTGTATTTTTATGATCCTGTTCCTACCATTGTTTGTGCTTCATGTTCTTTGTATCAGATTTAGCAACTGTATGGCTGCAGAGGAAGCCAGTTCAGCAAACAGATCCAAGAGAGAATGAATGGTCCCCCAGAATCAACAGTTTATTCCTGTCAACTGTCTGAAGCAATTCACATACCTGTTGCACAGCTGATGGGACTGACAAAAAGAAAGAAAAGGGGATATGCAGGCATCTTGAAACCGCTGACACAATTTTGACTGTAGCCTAAGGATTCCTACAATACCAAGTGCTAAATGACACTTGCAAAGTGTGTTTCTGACACAGTTTAAAACTAAGCTAAAATTGACATTGCCATTAGTTGCTCTCCTTTCTGCCCTGCTCTGCTACTGTCTTATCCTTTTGTCCTCTTGTCTTTATGCTCGGGTTGAAGTGAACCAGGGAGCTAAACCAGCTGGAAACTGTCTTTCAAAGTTTGCCTTCAGCTGGTTCAGCTCCCCATACCAGCTGATGGCAGTGACGTGTGGCACTGCTATGCAAGGCTGAGGGCAAGAGTGTGTGAATGAAGGATGAACAAGAGGGAAACAGGTCCCATTTTGACAATGTAGTGTCACAGACTACACCCTGTGAAAGGGGGTGCCTGAACCACATATATCAATCAAATGGTCCCTTCATAGCTCTGGTCACTCATATGCCATATGCACGATTATTTTTAATTAATGCATGGATAGTTAATGTACCTAGTTTGTTCTATGCTCCCTGGTTTAAATTTGCTTCCATGTGCATACCCTAGGCATTCCACTATACACACAGAATCCAACAGCCAGTGGTCCACAGCCATTAATTAGTACCATTTAGCAGCTGTTAAGCAGGATAATAGCCTGTTATCCTTGAAGATCTCTAAGACAAATCGTAATGACTTGCTTACATGGCTTCTAAACCAGCTGGCATAAACCTGCTTTGTACAGTGTGAGAGTTAAAAGACTTGTGGAGTTTTGCTTTATATGGAATATAAGTCAGCAGTAATTTGATTTATGCCAATTAGGTAACTTTGCCACAGGATCAGCATAAAAGATGAGTTAAACAGAGGGGATGTGCAGTCTATTCAGCAGAAAAATTGGGCTGTATGCAAATCCTCAACTTTTAGAGTTACGCTAGGGAAAAGCATGGCAGGATGGTAACGTTCTCAGAAATTAGGCTACTGACCACTAAATGAGCTATTTTGCTGGTGGGTATTTTAGTATTTATCATTTAATGACTATAGGATTGGAAAATTGTCAAATGTGAAATAAATTGAACTTATTAAGTAAAATATTGTAAAGTTCTGAATCTTTTATTCAGTTCTACAAACATTTGACTGTACAATCAGGTGTGTCTGTAGCAGAAAATTTAGCCGAAGAATTACATCGGTAATTTGAAAATCTTTCAAATTGTCAGATATTTCCAAACAGAACCCAGTGGGGTGTGAGCTCTTGTAGTAACTGACTGTAGCCTGCTAAAGGTGTTCATGCTAGTTTTGGTCACCTTTGTCAGGACCTGCAGGAGAACCCACACATGGGAGACAGATGAAATATGTATATAGAATGCAATAGGTGACCTAAATGCTAAAATATTAGCTTCTTTTTTGTGTGTGTGTCTTTTAAACCTTGAAATAAATAACTCAAATAAGGTAGTTGGAGATGAAAGCTTTGACAAAAGCCGTATTTAAGTTTACTGTATGATCAGCTACTTTCTCCTGAGGTTAATTTTAGAGTTTTCATCTTACGGTAAATTTTAAAAAGCTTTGTTTTTATTGTAATTTTATCTCGCTAACAGAAATTCAGCATTCAGTCAGGTCTGTGCTATCAGTTTTTGATGACACAGCTGTTTTGGCCTCAGAAGTAGCTAGGCTGGCAAAAACTCCTGCTGTGCTATCACATATGATGATAGAAGCAATATTTTTAGCTAAGCATGTATTATTTTGTGAGGTGGTGTTGAATCATTTTAGCAACGGTGCCATAATGTATACAGGTCTTATTTACAGTGAGGTAAAATCACAACTTTATAAACAAGTGAGACAGACCACACCACAGCAGTTTTCTCTCTGTGACTGGGAGAAGGCTTTAGCTCTGGAAGACTTAATTGAAAATGGAGGCAAAACAAGTGATCCCCACCATTGCCTAGTGCCCTGGAGCGTCCCCCTTGCAGTGATGCCTTTGGGCCGTAGAACTGAATGGCTGCTTCTAATCTCTAAATTACTGTGATTTACACCACTGTTTTTCCGTGTCAGTGTATGTATTTTCAAATTACTGATGTAAATTGAGGATCTTTTTATTTGAAAGAGTGGCTATAAAAGAGAACTGAAAAAGAGGACTTGTAGGGATAAATATCCTGAAAAAAGAAAAAAAGAAAAGGAAATCAGATGTAACTACTAAGTAATGTGACCTACTTATTTTTAAATCTTGATCCTCTGAAATGATTAAGAGTGTACCCTGCTTTTTCATATGAATATCTGTCTTTTCAGAGCCTTGAAAACAGTGATGCTTTGCCTGCCATATCACAAGTTAACTCAGGTGTGTCATGTGTGACTGCTGCCCCTTGTCACTCTTATGTAAGGAGAAAAGTTTATGGGCGCTGTAAGAGGCACACACTGGCATTTTTTAGGCCATTAGATTAGTGGCTTTACCATTTTCCAGTGGAGGCACAGACTGCAATAAATTTTGTGTATACAAAAAATGAAATGAAAGAGTGGGAATTTGCCTGAATAAGAAGTTTTAAATATAGCAGTTATTAAATCATGGTAGTCCCTGGAGTAATGAATTATTCTGGCTGTGTCTACAGCGATAGAAATATCTGCCTCACTGAGGGGACTGTGACCCTCCTCACAGATCTCATTGGAGTTTGACTTGGTGTCTGTGTGGCCCAGAGATATAACCATTATTTTTAATGCGGTTTTCCAGTTCAAGGTGCCTCAGATAATGGTAGGGCTGTGTCCTCGACCTTCAGAGCAACAGGAAGCTGTCAGGGTTGCTGAATGCCTGGGCAGGGATGTGTAACAGTTGAGGGTACCAGGCCTGGTGGGAAAGTAGCAGAGGATTAGGCAGAAAGGAAGGGACCTACCTTGTCGTGTGCTTACCCGTGCTGCTTGAAGTTCACTTGGTGGACTGATCAAGGCCCCGAACTGCTTTCAAGCCAGGGGTCTGACCGATTTCTCCACAAAGAGAGCATGGGCTAAAAGTAGTGTGTGTTTTGATCTGGGACCAACATTAAAGCTGAGGGAGATGTCTGTAGGACTACCTCTGTCATTCTGTTTCACTGGTGGCTTGGTTTGCTTCTTTTAAAAGTAATTCTGTCTTGAAATAAGCTCAGGAATCAGCCTGACAATTCACATCACACTTCTAAACGCAGCAGAGAATCAATGTCTCAGTTGTTCTGAGGTCACAGTAATTTGATTCTTGGCTGCCTAAAAAAATTGTAAACTACGGGATCTCTGCCAGGGACAATGGAAGAATCAACCTTATCATGTTTTATTCAGTGGACATTATCACTTGGGTATGCAAAGCAAACATTCTCAAATACTGCTGAAAGTCTTTTTTCCTGTCTTCATTTCTGCATTCTGTGAGCAGCAGAACACTTAGTTGTCCAAATGTGGTGCATGTTTGCTTTATGACTTGTTGTCTTTAATCTTTACGCAGTGAAGGTGGGAATTTATTTCCAAGAGTTCTTCAGGAAATGAGAAGAGGAGGTTTGAACAAGTCTGACAGATGTTGCCAGTGATTGCTGGAAATATTTCAAGGATAGAAAAAGCATCAGGATTACAAAATAGTTGTTTGAAAAGCCCATTAAGGGCATTACTGCTTTGAATAAGCACTGCCAACCAGTTGGTAGAGCTTGCTCTGAAACAACGCATCAGCCATTGCAGCAGTAATGATATGGTAACACTAATACTTCCGTAAATGTGTTTGTTAGGTAAACAAGGCAACTCAAAAGAATGATTACATTACCAACAGTGATACTTAGATTTTAAAATTTAATTTAAAACTAATAGCAAAAGAACCAGCAGCTCCTGAAGTAGGTGAAGCCAGCAGAGAAACACCTGTGAGACGCCTCAAGGGCTGTTCCCCTAAGAAGGTGGTGCAGCCGACAGCCCAGCTGAAGTGCCTCTACACAAATGCGTGCAGCACAGGCAACAAACAGGAGGAGTTGGAAGCTACTGTGTGACTGGAAAGCTATGGCAAAGTGGCCATAACTGAAACATGGTGGGATTAATCCTATGACCAGAGGGTGGCTATTGAGGGCTACAAGTTGTTCAGAAGAGACAGGTGAGGAAGGAGGGCTGGAGGTGTTGCCCTCTATGTTAAGGAATGGCTAGAGAGTGAGATGTCCCTAAAGCTGTCATTGTGGACAGATAAGGAAAATTTTGAGAGCTTGTGAATAAAGATTAAAGGGCAGGCCAATATGAGGGACACTGTTGTGGGAGTTTATTACAGGCCAGCTGATCAGGATGGGGAAGTTGATGAGGCCTAAGCTGATGAGACAGCTCAAAGTAGCCTTGCAGCTGCAGTCATTGGTACTCGTTGGGGGACTTCAGTCATCTTGATATCCTCTGGTGAAGCTACACAGCCAGACATGTAAAGTCCAGCAGTTGAGGGACTTGTTTTTTTTTTCAGTTTGGAGAAGAAAAGGCTGTGGGGGGATCTGATCAACACCTATAAATATTTAATGGGTGGGTGTCAAGAGGAAGTGGCCAGTTTTTTTTTCTGTGGTGCCCAGTAAGAGGACAAGAGGAAATGGGCACAAACTTGCACATCGGAAGTTCCATCTAAACATGAGGAGGAACTTCTTCACTTTGAGAGTGGCAGAGCCCTGGAACAGGCTGCCCAGAGAGGTGGTGGTATCTTCGTCTCTGGAGACATTCATAACCTTCCTGTGCAACCTGTTCTAGGAAGACCTGCTTTAGCCAGGGGGTTGGACCAGATGATCTCCAGAGGTCCCTTTCAAGCCCATACCATTCTGTGATTCTGTGAAATATTTTTCAAAGACTGCATTTACCAAAACAATTACATCATCCTGCTTGATTTTGTTTGCTATTCTGATTAATAATAATTTACCAGAGACTGGCAGTCATCCCTTGTCATACAGAGATGAGTTGTATAGCAGGTTCCTCCTATGTGCCTTTGGTATAAGCAGTAGGGAGTGATTACTGAGGAATAAGAGTACTAAAAAAACGTAAAGGTGGCAAGAATTTTAAGTGGCACATCTATACAGAGTTTAAGGTGCCACTGTTAGACCAAAGGCCAGACTACAGAGGGAGTAGAGGGCGAAATAGGACACTCCCTTAACTGATGGAAGTGGAAGGGGTCGAAGTATGTAATTTCTCTTCCTTCAGTGTCACTTCTGTTGTCCAGTGGTTCAGTTTCATGGTCAGCTTATGCCCAAATTTGCTGAGAGCAGTGGCTACCCTGTTCTCCTTATTCATATTCATTACCCAGTGTCACATTCCCAGATTATTGACCTAGTTGAAAATGAATCTTTGCCGTGTGCCAGTGAGGGGCAAGTGGCAGAAACATGCAGCCTGAGGCAGGAGGAAAATGGAATAATCCATTCCAGTAACAGCATGGTCTTAGCTAGGCTTCTGCAGTAAGTCAAGTTTCGGCACATAATGAACAAGTAAAGCCTTCCAGCTAGAGTTATTCCTGTGAAACGATATATAACAAAAATAGATGTTAACAGGAACAAAGTTTACACTAGCTTGGTGCTACTCCCCGGAGAAATGATTAATAGAAACATATACTGGTACTCTATCTATATCCAGCATAGCAGATGGCCTACGGTTAAGTTCTACATATGTTAAGCTCTTTTTTTGGGTCTTGTCTGTTACTACTAAAACTGAGTTTGCTGTGGATGCAACATTACCCAGCTTCTGAATTACCATCAGTACCTGATCATTTGTGAATTACTGATAGCTCTGGGCCGTCTGAATTCAACTTCCCATCTCTCCTGTCACTTCAGATCTGCGGTACTTTTGTGTGTGGTTTATAAGGTCATAGATAGCTCTATATGCCAGAGTAGCTGGATGCTGTTTAACATAGCAGAGCGTTTGTGTAGCAGAGCATAACTGGTTATTGCTGTATATATCAAAATTCTTAACACATTATACAGCACCGTTATGTAAAGCTATCTGAAATGAAAACATGACCTTGTCACTATCCAATTGCTATACCAGCTAAAAAAGTTAAAACCGAGCTCCAAGTAGCCCGAGGCAAGCCCAAAGTAAGCCTTACAGCCCTAGTCCCAAATGTGACATTAGTACAAGACCCGTGGCTGCTAACAGGCATGGCAATGCTGTCTTTACTGGATTATAAAGCTACATAATAAGTAGTAAGCTAGTCAATACTGCCAATGGAGTGTGGAAAGCTCTTCAGCTCACCGTAGTTGAAATTGTAAAAAGCTACTTTGAGTATTTTATATATATTTTTTTTTTTAATTTCAATGCTTTGTGAAAGACTTTTATTAGATATGAAATTGGGTGTGAAATTCTGCTCTAAGTAGCTGATAATTTCATGTGTCAAATCTAAAAGACATCAGAAAATGGATGGACCTGTTTATGCACACAAAGGAAGGGCTTGAGAGTCCTGAAAATTTTACTCTCGGTTGGGTTTTTTTGAAGTAAATGACAATGTCCCGCCTGGACAATTTCTAGAGAATTCTCTTCCATGACAAATAAAACAAGTTTTACAATAAAAACTTGTGAAAACTTCCTTAAAAGTTGCATTAATTAAGAGATATATATAGCGTTTCTGGGATATGACTTAGTGTCATCGTTGGGGCAATTGATCCCAAATTATTAGTAGTAACTAAAGTAGCTCTACTGAAAGGAAAATGCACATAAATATTTTCATACTGACTAGTAAAGTCTTGAGTGAATAATGTGAGATGCATGTTAGGGAGTGGGCTTTTGTGTCTGTGATCTTCTCTTTATTTTCTTTTTTATTGTGTTTTGCAGAGGGTATGAATTCAAGGAAAGAGGAATGTTTTTCTCTTGTCTTTATATGCAGAGGAATGTAGCACATAATCCTTACTCAGGACAAAGACTTTTGCTCCATCGAAAGGACATTTTCCATCTCTTGCCCTGGTACTTTTTGTGACATGAATTTCCTGAAGCACTGATTAAGCCACATGCAATAATGAGGAAAAAATAAACTAGACAAATGAACTACTGAGCTTTTAGCTACTTACCCTATTTTTTTCTGTGACTTTATCATTTGTTTAGGGTCATAGCTATTTAATATTTTACTTTAGGATCAGAGTTTATGTATTAATTCTTTATGCTATAATCTTGGACTGCATTTCTACCGGGGGGAGAAAAAGCAAGGTAAAACCATTCATTCTTATGAATTTCAATCTCAGGTCTAGAAATGGTCTGTCATTTTTTGGTTTCAACAGCAAGGTGTTGCTAAATGGATCTGGAAAGGCATAGCTTTTCTTTAAGGACCAAGGCTTTGGGGGTTTGTTGGAAGAGACTCAATAAATTGTCCATATATTCTGTAGCCAATTAGGCACGGCCACTTTCTGTCAGTTTGTTGCT
>VZTM01013424.1:0-36774 GCA_013400555.1 Jacana jacana
CCTTCCAATCCCTGAGATTCTGAGAAAAAACAACTATCCATAGAAACATCCTTGCTTAGAAGCAGCCTGAGACCCTGATGTGCAGCTTTGCATTCTCTGGTAACGTTGCCAACATCCTGGCACGAATCCTGAGGAAGGAGACAGTATAAAAGCCGAACTCTTCAGGCTTTGTGTTCAGCGCTGATCCCTCAGCCCTGCGGAACTGCACCGGGACACAGCATCTGTGTTCCACATCCAGAAGAGGGACGCAGAGGGAGTGTACTCCTGAAGGATGGCTACTGAGCCATCGCTGTGTTTCAGTTCGGGGCTAAAAGCCCTGCAGTGTGTATACAAGTGAAATGCAGTTTATTTTAATTAAACACAAAAGCTGCCTGTGCAGCAGGGGTAGGACAGGGATTTCTCCCCTCTAATTTGGATTTCTTTGCTATTCCCTTCCCTCTTACAGGTTTGTGCAGAGATGGCTCATCCCCTCCCTCCTCTACCGTAAGCAATGGCATCTGCCTTTTGAAATGCAACAAATTTTCTTATGCTTTTTCTATTTTGCTTTGGTTTTATTTTTTTCTTCACCCTGTGATACTTTAGGCGTCCTTGTCCTTCCTGGCCACAGACCTATACAGGATTTATTTTAATTAGAGAGCTGCAGGAAGCAGAATCCCCATTCCTTCTGATAACTGATTTTTATTTTTCTGACTTGGGGAGCCTGGAGTACCCACCCTGGGGCTGGCAGGCAGCCTGGCAGGAAGCTGGACAGACTGGTCCGCCGGCCAATCTTGTTGCCTTTTATAGAGCATTTTGATGAAATCAGCACATTTCCGTGCAATCACTGTTCTGCAGTATAAAAAATTGTCGTGTTTAGGAGCCGTTTGGGGTTTTTTGAGCAGTCCTAGTTCTAGTCTTCAACTTGTGACTTATGGGAAATTACTGATTAATTCTAGTAATTTTTATAGGTGATCTTTTGAGAAGAGAGGTGATGCTTCTGTGGAAGAAAAGCCTGTTGGAGGGATGTTCTTCAGATGGTGTGAAGGCTTGCCTGATGCATATCAGGTAGCTTTGTTAGCTGTCAGGGGCCTCGTGTTCCCCATCCACAATTCTCAAGTAACAACTGCTCAAATTACTGCCAGATGTTTTCTGTTTCCTTAGAATGGCTTTCCTGGGGGGAAATCCAAACCATATAGGACTCAGATCTCCCCACCTTTTGTGGTGAGGTAATGGTGGTTGGTGGGGAAGTACAACCTGGGAGATGCCACGGAAGGACTCCACTCTGGAGGACAGCGTTTGACAGCACTCTGTCTACACAGCCGTGTTGGGTCATCGCTCAATCAGGACATGGCTGCTCTGGTGGACTCGTCAGTGAGTCCAGTCTGTCCTCCTGCTCAAAGTAGGAGTGACTTGGAAATGAGATTGAGCTGCTAAGGGCTGTTATGAATTGAGAACCATAGAACCTTAGAATGGTTTGAGTTGAAAGGGACCTTAAAGACCATCTACTTCCAACACCCCAAGAACAGAGCGTTGAAAACCTTCCTCTTCCTGTTTCCAGTGATTTCATTTTGAAGATTGCTATTTTTTTTTCCCCCCTATGATCTGACCAAAATTTTCCTTTCTATTGCAACTCATTTAGGTTGCCACTTGGCATTTGTCTGTCCTCTTTGTATTTTCTCAGGAGCTCCTGTAGGTAGCCAAAGGGCTGATGTGGAGGGGTTTGGCTAATAACTAATGTTTTGTGCCCAGAACAGAACCTAGGTCGCAACCCAGGTCTAGGAATCTTCTTTGGATCCCTCTTCCTCTTTTGGGCCATGGAAGTGCCCAAGAGAGTCTACTGTGGAAGTGTCAGTGGTGCCCAGTGACAGGACAAGAGGTCATAGGCACAAACCTGAACATAACTAGGGGCAGTGTGGCTGGAGCTGCCTGGCAGAAAAGGACCTGGGGGTGCTGGTCGACAAGTGGCTGAACATGAGCCAGCAGTGTGCCCAGGTGGCCAAGAAGGCCAAGGGCATCCTGGCTTGTATTAGAAACTGTGTGTCCAGCAGAAGTAGGGAGGTGATTGTCCCCCTGTACTCAGCACTGGTGAGGCCACCCCTTGAGTCTTGTGTCCAGTTCTGGGCACCTCAACAGAACAGAGATATCGAGGTGCTGGAGCAAATACAGAGAAGGGCAACGGAGCTGGTGAAGGGCCTGAAGGACATCATACAGAGGTTGGTGCTGGTCTCTTTTCACAGGTAATTAGCAATAGAACAAGAGGGAATGGCTTCAGGCTACAACAGGGTAGGTTTACGTTGAACATTAGGAAAGAATTTTTCACAAGAAAGAGTGGTCAGTCACTGGAATGGGCTGCCCAGGGAGGTGGTGGAGTCTCCATCCCTGAATGTGTTTAAGAGTCAACTAGATATGGTGTGGGGCATATGGTGTAGAGGAGAGTTTTGTAGAGTAGGGCTGATGGTTGGACTCAATGATCCCAAGGGTCTTTTCCAACCAGAATGATTCTGTGATTGTATAAGAAGTTCCATCTAAACATGAGGAGTAACTTCTCTACTCTGAGGCTGGCAGAGCCCTGGAAGATGCTGCTCTGAGAGGTGGTGGAGTCTCCTTCTCTGGAGACATTCATAACCCACCTGGATGTGTTCCTGTCCAACCTGCTCTGGGTGACCCTGCTTTGGCAGGGGGCTTGGACTAGATGATCTCCAGAGGTCCCTTCCAGCCCCGTATCATTCTGTGATTCTGTGAAGTGCTAGAAAGGGCTGAAATTGGATTCTCAAGATGCTCTGCTATGGAACAGTATTGGAATTCTCTGGACTTTTTTAGCATCTGATGTAAAACCCCAGAAACCCATTGGCACAACGGAGCCAAGAGTCTGGCACTTCCAGCAGATCAGTCTGATCTTGATTATTTCCTCTCATAGTCCGCTTCAATAAATGAATCTGCCTCCTTGGAAGATTCTTTGCATTATGAAGCATTTTGAGGTTGTGAGTTAACAATGAATCACCAATTAGCAGTTCAGTGAAAATAATTTCAAGTCAAATCCTACTTTGTTTACTGAAGTAGCTGCTGCTGCTTTCAGAGGAAGCATGAAAGCAGCTTTGCTTCTCAGAAGCCGCTCGTGACGTTGTAGTGGCCTTTGAGTATGTCCTTAGAACGGAGCTGAGGTTTGCACAGATGTTACAAATCATCTGTATCGTGTTGAACGAGACAGTTTTAAACGGAATTCCGTCCACTGGGAAAGTATACATTTGAAAATGCAGAAAGCTTAATATGGCTTTTTTGTTGGTTGTTGGAGCTCCAGTGTTTGCACAGTTGCTCTGTGGAAGCCGCATGTGTAAATCCCATCAGAGGGGAACCTTGATCATAACCAAGAGCACCAGTAAATAAAGAATTAAAGAGGGGAGTTTTCCCTTTGTGTAAGGACTCTGGATAGCCTTGGTGGTTCCTGTGCACACATAGTATAAATTCACAGGATCCCATTCAGACTCTCAAAGGGCAAGTAGTTCCTCAGAAATCAAAGGAGGTATAATCTTAAAAAAAATTGCATAATAGGAACGTTTGGCCTTTGTATCCAGAAACTAAACTGGTCAAGCAACCCATGACTATTGACTTGATTCCTTAGTCTGACTTTGAGTGTGAAACTTCTGTCTGGCAAGATGAAACCTACCTTTTCTTAAAAGTATATTGAGCTGCTTTCTTAAGAAGAAAATCATGTACACCATGTGCTCCTGCCCTAGCAAAAGTCTAATATTTGAACTCACTTTGTGCTTGCTGTTTTCTCCTGGTTTTCTGCTCCGGTGCTCAAGATGGAACTAGAGCCCTGCTGCCCATGGCTGTCACTTAAATAAGATTACAGCGAGAGTCAAGAGTTCACAGCCTACAGGAGTGAGCTCTGCAAACTGTTTTTTCCATACCCAAGAAGCGTGAGTCAGATTTTGCAGCGTGAGTCAAATCTGTCCTCAGATTCATTTGAAGACGCTGTAATGGATATGTAATTCGAAACAGTATTATGCATTTTTAAACTAATGCAGTTTGCTGTGTCCCCTCTGAGTGGGGACTGGGATGGGGTGGACAGAAGTGATGGGGAAGCATGGAAGGAACAAGTGGGATGGGGTGGACAGAAGTGATGGGGAAGCATGGAAGGAATGACGGTTCAGGTGTCCCTCCTGCAGCATGGAGGGTATAGAGAGATTATCTTCAATTCGCCACATCACTGGGGTTTGCCAGGGCCTGAGAGATGGTTAACCCTTCGTGACGGTGCTAAATCATAGTCTTCAGCCTGACAGCACCACTTAAATGAGGATGAGGTTTGTTCCTGGGCTTTCAAAATACTGTCCAAAGGCCTACTGAGGTCATTCTTTGAGATGCATGTCAGGGGATCCATACCTGTCTTGCATAAAGGGTCATATCCTCCTAAAATCTTCTACTAAAGAAATCCCCTTCCCTTTGCTTCCCTTTATCTTCACCTGGCCAGAGTTCCTGTGCATAAAGTTGTCCTCAGAGGTCAGAGCTGCTGGAGCTGCAACCCTTAACCAGGATGTGACTCTTGCATGTTTTGCTGGCTGTGTCATGTCGAAACACTCCCTTTCCTCTGGAGGAATTACACGACAATTAAACTTGGGAGGCACGGGCGCATTCCAAGCCTCAGTTTCTTCTCCTCTGTTCCTGTGTTTAACCCTCCCCTCTGAGAAATCTCTCTTTTTTTTTTTTTGGATTGTGAATTTTGACCAGGAAATGAATTTGATGGCTTCATTCTTAAACATCAGTCTTTGACTGGCTGCAGTCAACATCCTAATATTGTGCTCGGAGGAGTGACTAATGTCTCCTGTCTGGCATAAGTCTTGAATGAACCAGGGGACAGGCATGCATTTATTTTTCCTATTCCTGTGTGTAATCAATCTAGAAAGAATTTTTTTTGTTGAGAGAGAGAGATTTGCTTTTCTTCCACAACTTTTGGTGGGGATCCTGAGGAAATGAATAGATAGGATTCAAATGTGGTGGTTCAGAGAACATCTTGGCCATTACTTACCTGTGGTACAAAGACGGGCTGGCAGCATCAGATACGTGGGTCCCTGACTGATACGCACCATCCCTTGTAGGTCACTGGCTGCTTTTAATTCTTCCCATAACTCAAACCAGTTCTGAGTTGTCTTTGCTCTGCATGAAGAACGTTGTGTTTTAGAATTGTATTGTTTTTAGATCATTCAGATCTCTATTGTCTTTTCTAAAGGGTTTTGATTTATAAGATGATTGTAGAAGACTGGAGTTCAGGAGTCCAGCAGCGATTAAGTCACTTACTGGTTTGGTTTTTTTTTCTCCCCTCCTGTTTAATTTCTGCCAAAGTTTTGTGAAACAGGCAGTGCTTGAAAGGTGCTGTACAACAACAGAAATCCCAAACAAAACCACAGGAAGCATTTTTAGTAAGCCGCAGGTGTTTAGTGTGTTTGTGCAGAATGAGGTGGTTGGTTACTTTGGGTGTCAGTGCAAGATAATGGTTGTCACATCTTCTGCCAGGGTCCTCAGGGATGTCCTGAAGCAGAGCTCAGAGCGTCTCCAGTGAGGGTTCCCCGCTGCTGCTGGTGATGGCATGGTGTTACATGGGGGATTGGTCCTGCTCCTTCTCTGCAGACATGTTGTTCAGGGTCACAGCTTCAGATGTGTTTCCTGCTCTTCAGAATGGCTTTAAACTCAAAGAAGGGAGATCTAGATTAGATAATCAGGAAGAAATTCTTTACTGTGAGGGTGGTGAGATGCTGGAACAGGTTGCCCAGAGAAGCTGTGGATGCCCCATCCCTGGAGGTGTTTAAGGCCAGGCTGGATGGGGCGTTGAGCAACCTGGTCTGGTGGGAGGTGTCCCTTCCCAGGGCAGGGGGATGGAACTGTGCACATGTGGAACCATGATCTGTAAGGTTCCTTCCAACTGTAACTATTCTATGAATGATTCTATAAACTGCTGCTCTGATTTTACTCCTTAAGTTTTTGACTCCTTTTCTGTCTAGTTCCTCTCTTGAATCCCATCTGTGCGAGTACGTGACTCCATTGCCCTTCTTCATCTCCAACGTGCCAGTCAGTTTTGAGTTAATCAGCAAGAAACGGAGAGCAACAGGGCTGAGATTTTTTTTTTCCTGCTAAGATCTCTTTTTGGGAAACTGCATCTCCAGTTGGAGAATGTAGTGTTTGCCTGAGGGAATTCAAGAGTTCTGCTTCACTGTTCTGCTGACCTGCAAAGCTGTTTCTCTCTCTGATGTTCATGTGAATTTTCATTCCTAAGGAATTTAACAAGATTCAACATCGGCAGTTGCCTCTTTTTGACAGCTGCTCCAGAACGTAGTTTAAAGGAAGCCTGTAATTTTTGGTGCCTGTAGCTGAGTAAGATAAACCCAGTGCTGATAGCAGCTAACCCACCAGTAATCTACTGGCTGACTCTACGAATGCAGAGTCTCCCGGGAGGTGTTTTGTGGACGTGAATGCTGTCTCCTATTCACCGCACGGGGTTAAGGATGCTCGAGTTACTCCAGCACAAACAGCATTTGCTTTGGTACAGGATTTCTCAAACAGAACCACTTCCTGGACAGTGTGATAAACAGTTATTGTTAAAAAAAAATAATAAATTAAAAAAAAAAACCCAAACCTTTTTTTACTCTTGTTTTGAAGCTTTCTCGGGCTTGCTGCCACACGTGCTGGAGACTGATCTGCCAGTTCTGAAGCACAGGCGAATACCTGAGCATCTGATATTTAAAGACTATCAAGAAACATTTCATGGACTTCCAGGGGTATTTTCCCCTGAGCACATTTCTCAGCTCTTTGCACGGAGCGTGTCCCATGGTCTGTTCAGACCTCACTCTTCAGACAACACAGAGAATTCCGGGATAATTTGCTCTGTAATATTGTCTTACTTTTTTTTTTTTATTTATTAGATGCCAAGGTCATAATTGGATCTGCATGTCATTTTTAAACACAGCAATACAGTTGCTGAGACACTTGTTAGGATCACAAAAGCTGGTGTGTAGAACCCACCCAGTTGACTCACAGTTTGCTGCTGCAGCGTCTGAAGTGCAGATGGGGTTTTTGATTCTAACTTAATGCAAGTGAATTGCCATTAGGGTTCCACTGTCTGCACACATCATCATGTGTGTGCTTTACCGGGTGTTTGTCAAAAGGGAGCAGTATTTAAATAACAATCTTCAGTATTTAAAAGAGGGTATCGTATTCAAAGTGAGCTTGTACCATGGAGTCTTGTTTTTTTTACTTCTCCTCTTCTCCATTTTTAGGTCAGATGATTCAGGTTTTCCTCAGTGCTTTTTAACCTTTCACCATCTGAGCAAGCTGCCCAAGGGACAGCAGTGCTTTGGGGCCATTGCTGGAAAAAAATGCCGCCTCTGCTAGGATAGTTCTGTTTCACTCTCTTCCATAATGTTTGCTCTTAGTTTCTTACCCCTTGGTTACTGGCCCTTTCTCCTTAGCACTCAGCATCCTAGTAAACCTTCCTCTCTAGTTTTTCTTTCACCTCCAGCACTTGCCTTTCTTAGTATAAAAGTCCATATGTGGGAGATGGGGGATGGGGGGAAGGCTTGTGGCTTATCAAATCTACCTGTTTTTCATGGAAATGTAGGCTTAATTGCTGGCAACAGAGCAAACACCACCCCCCCCCCAAAAAAAAAGAGCTTTATAATTTCTCGTTATCATTTGAAGAAGAATTTCCATAGCTTGCTGGATGCTACGTCCTTCTGCTTTGTTCCCCAAATAATGAAGTGAGTGTTTGCTTTCATTACCTCCCTTTATCAAACGCAGGAGAGCGTTTCCCATCCACCTGCGCTCTGTCCTGCCTCTTTTAAGGCTTTGCAGTGGATTTTAAAACGTTCATAGGAGCGTGGAAGGGGACACGAGGGTGCAGATCGGCAACAGGAAGCAACGTTGTCATTTGTTTAGCCAGAGCCATAGAGGAAAGGTCAGGGAAAAACATGTAAAAACATCCTACAAATAGATTGTGTCGTTCTCGGCCGCTGCAGAGATCCTGTGTTGAATTGCGGTGTTCAAAAAATGGGGGCTGAAATCTGATTCTTCTTTTAAAATGGCTTTATGTCTTGACAGAGACCAAATACTTTATTCTGTTCTGAATGGAGTGAATCTGTGGAAGGCAGCAGAGTTCTAAGAGATCTCCATGGATGGAAACGAAAGCTGGATTTGGCCCTTCTTGCTCTGTGCTCTTCAGTCATGTGATGATCTCTCCATAAATCATGCGCTCGAAAGGTTTTCTTGCTTCCTGCTCTTACCCATCTAGATCGTATAAAATGCAGATGAACCCAGCTTCTGGTTTATTATGCATAAGCAGAACACCCCCCCCTCCAAACCCCCCTTCTGTCACACCAGGCCCGTGTCCCCCCGTTTGAAAACAAGACAGCGAGGGCGGCAAACTTTGACTAATCTGGCGGAGGGTTGGTCTTTTTTTTTTTTCTGTGGGGTTTCCTCCCTTTCTTCTTCTGACCTGTACTTTACTTTCGGTATAAAGAGAACGTAGAAATTACCCTGTGGGAGTGGTGAAACTGCAGTGGAGAAACAAAAACTATCTGGATTCATCCGAAAGCTATTCATTCCCTCGCTCTTCTTTCTATTGGCGGCTGGGAGCGTGCAGTTCGTCTGGTTCTGGCTACGCATCCGTCAGCAAGAACGGAGGTAATTCTTTCTGTGCCTCTCTCCCTTTCTATTAGTGCTTTAATTCTATCAGAGAAGATCTCTATATATTTTCAGCCTAATCTATTATTTTAACTACTTGAAATGTGTACACAGCTGCCTGATGGGTATGTTTCTGTCCCTCTCGGCGAGCTCCTCTTCCAGGCGCTTTCATTTCGGGGAGTAGAGGAATGAGGTGGTAGATTCAGATCCGGGGTTGCTCAGGTGAAAATCACAGCTATCTCCATAGGAGGTTGCAGAGCTTCTTCCAGCAGACACCAGCAGATTTGCAGCCCAAATTTTAGTCCATAACGGGGTTTTTTGATTTAATCATCCGCGCGTACCAAGATGAACGTCTCTCTGCACCGTCGGTGTCGCCAGCACTTTTCTCTGTCACGGGGAAAGTACGTTACTGTCAAACCGACGAGCGAGTCCGTGGTGCTGTTTTCTCTGGCGGGAGGAGATATTTTTAGTAAGTCATTTCAGAAGTGTAGGACTTCCTGGTACTTGCAATCGTTAATTCGCTGCAAACTGCAAACGGCAGGATTGGCAGCATTTAATTCTCGGAGGATGGTTCTCTCACAGCGCCCGAAAAGCCTGACTGGTCCCTGGCTGCAAGTGCAGGTCGTTACAGCTACCAGGCGAGCCCGGTATGTTAATGGTGAGAGAAAAGTTTTGTTTGGCTGGTGTTAAGAACCCCTTTTAAATATTAAATATTCGCCTCTTAAATATCTCAGAGTAACGTTATGCTCCTGAATGCCTTCGCAGGGTTCCTGTGCGGGGAAGGGGAGGGGAGTGGGGGGGGGAAGGAAGGACAAACGGAAATCCTTCAAGTTTTTGCCCGTGTTACCTTCGATAGCAGCCTCTGGAATTCTTCCAGAAACATCGTACTGGGTGTATTTCTCTTCTTCCTCATGTGAAATATTCCCAGCTCCGTAATCCCGGGCAGGGTTTCGGTCGTCTTGGCTCCTGCGGCTCCTGGAAAGCTGCGTTGTGTGTCTGCGAGGGGCGAGAGGAGGCGGGGGCTTCGTGGGAAAGGACCAGGTAACGAGGTTCAAAGGGACACCAAGGCAGAAGGACCCTCTGGTTGTGTGTGTCCTGGGTTGTTTTTTCTTTTTTAAAAAAATACTACTACATACTTAATATATGTTAAGTAAGCCTTCTAGTTGTTTGCATTAGTTCTTAGGGTCGGAATATAGGTCAGTTTGCCTCTGAAAATGCACATTTTTCCGGAGTGCTGAGTGAAAGCTGCCTTTGTCGGTCCCCAGTACTTTGAAGAAAAGCAGTCATCTGTATTGTGTGGGGAAAATTTGCATCAGAACCTTTAAGGTAAAATTGTAGTTCTCCGCCTGTGATCTTGGGCATGTCGTTGCGTTCTCCTGTGCTGCAGTTTCCCATCTGGAAAATGAGGATTAATTTTTAATTAGGATACCTACTTCTCTCTGCTTTCTTCACGCTATGCGAGTGAAATTCCATTCCGTCGTTAGCGCTGGTTTATCTAACTTACTCTGTAGGAATTGAGAGTTGCTATAGGTAGGAATTCTTCCAAGTGACTGTAAAGATCTAATGAACAATATGTGATTAGTTGCAATTAATGGTTAAAGGGTGTTCTATAGCGGCTGATGCCAGGATTCTGATTGCTGCTGCTGAGTCCTGAGCTGATCAGAACCTCAGACTAGGCTGGTTGAAGGACAGGAGGAGTTTTACCTGCAGGACAGTCATTAACATCAGCTGAAGAAGGGTTGAGTGATTACAGTTGTGCAGTAATACGCTGCTGTGTATGCTGCCATTTCTGCTGTTACATTAATTCAGAACATTCAGTTAAATGAGCAACTGGTTGTCCAGCGTCAGTAAGACCCTGACACCTTCAGTGACCAACCCACGGTGGAAAAATACCTCACAAGTGGATTTGCTATTGGGTTGCTTGGTTTATTTGTTTGTTTTTCTGGATTTTTTTATTTGTTCAGGCTTTTTAGTGGCTGTTTCTCTGGACTTGACAACTCAGCTATTTAAAAGGATGGATTTTAGTCTTTCTCAAAATGTGCTAACATGCATTTGCACTGTAAGAAGCTGACTCAGTAAAGATTCAGTGTCCTGTAGGTAAACAAGATCAGATTGTCTCTTCTTTATTTCAGTCATTATTTTTTTTTAAGTCTTTGAATTGCCTTTAAGGGAGGAAACGTTGGCCTCATTAATGCCCAGAAAGCGGCCAGGAGAAGAGCAGAGAGAGGTTTCTACTCCTGCCTTCCCCCCTGGCTTTGCTAGGTCATGCCTGGTACAGACTCGGTCTCCCTGCTCTCAGGAAAACAAGGTTAGTATTTGGAATTGTTCACAGAATCCCAAATTCTTCGGTGATTCTAAATCCCTGGGAAAACAGGAGAATGGAAAGTTCTATAAAAAAATGGTGCCAGTGTTTTTAGACCTTTTTTTATATCTGAACTGAAATTCTGCAGTAAGGAGTTTGCACGTGCATGCAGCTAAAGAACCTACCTCTTCTTTGTCCTTCCTTTCAATTTGCTCTTTAACCACGGCACACATCAAAGTAGTACCAAGACACCGAGGGCAGGAATTCAGACTTGGAGAGCGTTATCCATGGATGACTTCATGTTTGTTCCAGTCTTCCCTATTTTCAGGGTCTGAAATGCTTTTCTAACTTTTTCCGTTCACATCCTTGCTTTGAATCAAAGCCATTTTGAACAAAAAAAAAAAGGAAAATTATCTTGAAATCTTTAATGAAAACTTCCAAAATTTACCTCTGGCTTTAACAAAATCCAACTGCTCTGGCCTTCTTTTTTTTCTTCTTCTTTTTTTTTCCTTCCCTCAACTGCAGAATGCAGCAAATGAAAATAAATAGAAGCTGGCGTGTTTCTTCTTGTGCAGTTTTATTGGTGTGCGTGTTTGTTCATTTGTCTGCTAACTTGTAGAATTCCATGATCTTACAAAGTGGTTTGAGGTTTGGTTTGAATTGGTGAGACTCCCCTCTTTTCCCTGTTTTTTTTTTTCCCCATCTTTTCCCATCTTCTTTTAGAAGATTCTTAAAGAGCTCCTGGATGGATGGTTTGGGGGTTTTATGAGCATTATTTTTATGAAGTATTTCAGAGGCATGTTCATTTCTATTTACTTGCCCCGTTGTTAAAAGCTAGCAAACGAGGTGACAGACCCCAAAATGTGTATTTTCTTCCCAGCTCTGTCTGACAGGGGTGGCTGCAGCCCTTGCTGATGTTTATGTCTCACGTCTGGGTGGCTGCCTTCAGGAATGTCCCCCTCACCTGCGGTGGCAGCTACACGTGTCTTTTCCACGCTTTGTATCAAAACCTGACAGTTTGCCTCTTATCCTAAGGGTGGGATTGAGCATCCACACATAGAGTTTGGTCCGATGGGACCCCTGTGACTGCTGGAACGTGGATTTGAGCGCGGTAGCCTGTCGACAGCTGTATTTTCCTTGTACAGAAAGCAGCCCCGTGCGCCGTACGTGCTGTAACAACAACCCTGCTCCGAAGCAAGAGGTCACATTGATCTGCTCTGGAGATCACCAGCACCGAATTGTTTTCTTTACTGAGGTCAGTAATGAACTGAAACAACCTTCCCAGCATTTGCTTTTCCTATGAATGGTGCCAGCGGAGGAGCTGGGAACGGCCTCCCGGAGTTTTCAGGGAAACTCATTGTTCACGTAAACCCCGAGAAGGAATTTCCCTTCCTTCTTGGCCTGCTAGGTGTGCGGCAGAGCATGCAGTTTGCTTTACTTGACACACCATCTGCATTTTATTTTTGTTTTGTTCACTGACTTTCCACCTCCGTAGGTGGTACTGTAGAAGCATCGTATATTCCCCCTTTGTCAACAGCTTGGGTTTTGCCGCTTGCTCTCAGCGGCCTCCTCTTATGCCAAGTTATGGGTGGTTGGAACGGAGGTAGTCGTGGAAAAAAAGAAGAAAGAAATTGGTGGATATTTTACCTGTATTGTGTCTTGAGGAGAATGGGCATTGATGGCTTTGATTGTTTTAGGGCTGTGGCTGTTTGTCTGGCACCCGGGCAGTTGTGTACTTTGCACTCCGGTAGCGCCGTGTACTGGGACCCGCAGTCCTTGGAGCGCGTTGCTCTCACGAGGGTGAAAATACCTTCTTTTTGGGGTTTGGGGTTTTTTTTGTCTCTACTGGCATCTGCTTTTTCTTTTTCATTTTCTTCCTCCCCACTTCTTTGACTGGCCAATTTCTCACTTGCCAGAAGAACGATTTCTTCCTGAGACATTCTTCCCCTCAGTCACCACCGTTGCCATGAAGATCTGTAGCTGATATGGCAGGAGTAACCCCAGCTCCCAGGATGCCAACGGGACTCTACTGGTGCTTGAGCCAAAGCGGTCTGGTGTGTGTGTGGTGTCAGTTCTGTGATGTCCATAAGCAAAGTGTCTGGGTGGTGACTTTACTGTGGCCAAATACCAGAATGGTGATACTGACTCTGGACTTGAACAGCCCTGGGCAAAGACACATGAGCGGCTCTGTACAAGCCCTGGAGGCTAGAAGGGCTGTGTTAGAGGAACCATGATCTCACGTTGCTTTGGGACCCGGGCTGGATCTGTTCCTTTTGACGGTGCCATGGCCAAGCTAATAAAAACCAGCCAAAGATGCCAGGAGCTGCCTTTGCCAAAGAATAGTATTGTTATTGATAGTTTTTCATTAACTAGGTTACCCCAGCTTCCTCTTATCGGAAATGTTTGAGAGCTGACTGTGCTGTATTGTTTTAGAGTTCCTTACTCCCACTTCATGGTCCACAAGTTTGACTGGGTTTTGTTTCGAGATACCATTAAGCCATGTATTCAGTATCCCTTGCCATCCAAACATTGCCAGATTGTTCTGAGAGACAAACCTGCAGTATAATTGCATCCAAAATCTCAGCACCTGCGTTACTTTTTACAAAGCGAGGTGAGATTGAACAATCGGCTAATGTTCACTGAGCAAAATTCCCTTCTTCTGTACCCAGTTTGCATCCAACAGCAGTGTGATGATAGGCCTGGATGACCACATTTAGTAAAACAGTCTCCTACCAAGAGTTCTTGCTGTTAGGTAAATCAAAACATGTTATTCAGAGGGTGACTCATGGAAAACTAAGTAAAAGTTTTATAATCGGATTCTCTGCAAGTGCTAAATAGCACATCACAATAAAATTGTTAAAGTCTCCTTATATAAATTGTTTATATGCTGCTAATCCTTTTTGATGTTTTGGGTTTCTTTTGGTTTTATTTTTGGGGTTTTTTTTTTACAATGAAAAGAGCATCCAGTGGGTTTTTAGTACAGGAAATTCGTGTCATCTTTTAGTTACCTACGTATTTCTGACTCCAGTGGATGGGGTGAATTCGAATGTGCTGCCTGATCCTTACACGTCAAGATCCTACCTGAAGCCAGCTGGAGGTTTCTCCTGCAGCATGCTTCTCAAACCTTCTGTCATGACTGCAGAACAGTCCGGATCACGCTGACTCCAAAAGGGAAAGGGAGAACACAAAATGCGTTTTGCTGTCACTCCTTCCGGAGGAAAATCCTGTCTTTCCCTGAAGTGTGCAGTACTTCTGCCCCCAAAACCGTAGTGTAAATGCTAATTGATCTCCTCCTCTTTCATCAGTGCACTTTCTGAGGCCTGAATCTTTGTTCTTGAATACGTTGGGACCTGGGAGAGACCTTCTGTAACCTTAACTTTGACTTGCCATGGAGAACAGCCATGGAGACATGGTGAAGAGTTCAGGATGGGACGGCCAACCTGCTCATAGTGCTGGGAATGGAATTGCTGGGTCTAAACTGGAATAAATTAAGGGCAGTTTAAGGGTGTGAAAAAAGGACTAGTTTTCAAAGGGTTGACAGCTTTGGGAGACGTAGAGCAGATTCATTGAGTTAACTCGTTAAAGATAACTTCCACGTGGCACATGTCTGTCTGTCTGTGTGTGTGTGGGCTGGAGGAGGCTGAAGCAGAGGTTAAATTGAAGTTGGGTGAAAGCAGAATTAAGGCTGTCCAAGTCCGTGCTGTAACTCTGGGGAATATAATGACTTACTAAGAGCAGGGCAGTCGGGAGGAAGTGCACAGTCAAATTTTCCCTCATACTTAAACACTCAAATGTGGATAGTAAATAAAGAACATGATATGTTGGGGTGGCTTTTTTTAGGTGACCTTTCTTTAGTAGTACTCGGTCTGGTTGCCTCATACCTTTTCAAAGAGGAATTAACGAGGAAATAAACACTCTGCCAGAGTGAATTTGCTTAGATACATGCGAGCGTAAATGGGGTTATGAAATGGAACAAGTGGGGCATAGGGAGTTTCCAGATCCCAAGATGAAAATAATTTCAGAGAAGTATAGACAAGTTTTGAAGCATTACCAGTATAAACGAAAGCTGTGAGGTCCTTTTTTGCTGCCACCCAATTCTGTACCATTTTGGCAGCAGATGTGGTGTTTTGTTTTTTTTTTTTATTTCATCAGACCCAAAAAAACATGAACAAGCCTGCATGGATTTTATATGATGATACTTGTATCATGGGATCATAGAATAATTGAGGTTGGAAGGGACCTCAGGAGGTCTCAGGTCCAACCTCCTGCGCAGAGTACGATCAGCTGTTTCTGGGATCTATCTGGTAACGTTGCCAGAAATAAGAATTTCAAAGTATTTGTGATTATTTAGTTATTGTAGCAAAAAAACCCCAAACAAACAACCCCAAACCAACAAAAAAAAAAAAAACTAAACTGGACAGAATAAAGGTTACAAGTCAATTCTCTGAAAATTCTTGTCAGGCTTGTCATGAAAAATAACACTTTCCAAAAGCAGGCATGTGGGTTTGGGTGATGGAGGTGCAGAGGATCAAGGGAAGATTAAACACAGCAATAAAATGAACTTCTTTTAACTGATCATACCTGTATTGACTTTAATCACTTAACAAATAGGCCTTAAGTTAAATGGTGCAGTTATTTCAGTGTTGTGACCTGTTGCTGAGACACAGCTCGAGTCCTTCTGCTGAGGTCCGAGGAGCCTGATGGTGTGAAGCTGCTGGGACTTGAGTGACCACTTCAAGCTTAGTGTACCTTCTGCCTGCCCGTTTCCAACATCAGTGGGTATCCTTAATGAACCTTGTTGGAAAAATTTATATTTTTATGTCTTCTTAATGGCTATTTTTTCTTGTTTCTTAACTTTTTAGTACGAGGGTGGTGCAGAGTGCTCTGTCTAGGCAAGGTTACATGTTGTCCTGTGGGGTGGTGGTGGTATCACAAGCTTGTTTTCTGTCGCTGCCCTCTTCTGGGCAGAGCGTAGCTCACCTGGTCACATCTGCACTTCTCTGTTCCCTTCATAACTTTTCTCTTTTCTGGTTGCTTAGGCTCTGTCTTCACCATCTCCTTGATGAGGCCTCATCTTTATCCTAAGTCCAGGCTTGGAGCCTGCTCTGGGGGCAGGATTCCTGCAGTTGGGTGGCTGCAAACGGAGTGCTGGAGGTGGGATAGTGTGAATGGCAGAGCTGTGTTTTATACTGGACTCAGCTGGACTGTGCTGGGATTGCTGGAAGCGTTAGGGATCTCCTGACAGGTCCTTCTCTGGCAAAGCATTTTAGGCATGTCAGTAATCCACATGAAATTCAATTGCGGCTTTAATTTTTAGTAACATTAATTTTTGAAATTCCCCTGTGAACTGAAAGAAGAACAATAAAATAATTACCCAAATTTTGTAGGCCTTTTAAAAAAAAAAAAGGTTTCCTGGCTTCATGTTCAGCTATAGTGGACTGACTTGACACAGTCTGAGTATTCCCAGGGAAGAGTGAGGACCATCATTGCCGAATTCAAATGGCGCTTGAAATGAAAATAGTGTTGACTCAAATGATGGACTCAAGAAATAAGGGGGAGAGGGAAATTTTTGGTGTAACTCATTAGAGCTAAGGAGGGCAGAAGAGAAGAATTACTAGGTATCAGCTGAGGACAGTGGAGGACGTGGCCATACTCATGGAAGGAAAGAAATACACGAGAAATTGTGGAAATACCTGGGAACTCTGGAAGAGGAGGAACGCGGATCAGCCCCTCGAGAAGCAGGAAGCTGTGCTTGTTAAAGCTGGGGCTTGCTGTGAGTTGCAGTTCTCGGCACTGCTTGGCACAAGGGCTGGGGCCGAGGAGTATCTTGACACAAGCTGGGCTTGACCAGGAAATGGTTTTCTCTGCAGCTTTGCGTCGAGGGGAAGCACCTTCGCTCCTCTTTGAAGGCACGCCTGGAGAGGCTGGGATTAAAAATGATTCTGCTCGAGCAAGTTCATCAGAATTTGTCTGGGTGACAGGAAAAATAAAAAACCAAACTGTTTTTCAGCTTTGACCGGAGCAGCCTCTTCCTTTGAGGTTGCTGGAGCTTCGTTATATGGTGTTTGCGTTACTGGGAGAAGCATCTCAAGCACATACGTTTACAAGGCAGCTTCTGCGTAAAAGAAAACTCTCAGGAGGTGAGATGCAAAAGTTTTATATAAAAATGAGGACCCCGCTCCCAAAGCCAGATTTACAAGGCAGAATCTCATTTATCCCAAGGACTTTAGTCCATAGTTACCCATGCAGTCTCAGTCACTTTACAGTTTTTATAGAACCTTTGTTGCTCCTAATTCAAGCTCAATGTGCAGAGGAGTTTTACTTCTCCTTCTGTCATCCCGTGGCTGGAGTGGAAAGAAAGAGGCTATCTACAACTCTGGATTACACCTTAGTTGTGGGCTCAAAGAGAGGAATAAAGGTGCAGCTGAGAGAATGTAAAAGTCTAATCTTACACTAACTGTCATCATAACTAGTGAAAACGGGCTGTCAATCGAGAGTTTGCTAAAAAAATATTCTCAGGTGTTGGTGTAAGTTGGGCCTGGAACGTGGAGCAAAAGGGATGAGCAGTGAAGAAGAGACTTGAACTTCTAGTGTCTGAGACTTCCCTCACCAGTAGACATACACAGAGAGGGGTTTGGTAGCAGCTCTTTTTTCTTGATGGTGCTTTCTCCCCCACATTTTTTCTTTCCTTTTAATTCTCTCCCTTTGCCCAGCTCTCTGGTTAAGGGAAATGTGTGCTGACATGGAGCTTCATTTGCAGGACAGTGGAGTTCATGTTTGTTTAAGGTTTCAGCATGTGGTACCTCTATCAGGGAGTGGAGCCATAGGATAAGGGGTAATGCTTTTACATAGAAAGAGGGGAGATTTTGATTAGATACAATGAAGAAATTATTTCCTGTGAGGGTGGTGAGGCACTGCAACAGGTTGCCCAGAGATGCTGTGGCTGGCTCATCCCTGGAGGTGTTCAAGGCCAGGCTGGATGGGGCTTGGAGCAACCTGGTCTGGTGGGAGGTGTCCCTGCCCATGGCATTGGGGTGGGACTCGATGGTCTTTAAGGTCCCTTCCAACTCTAACCATTCTGTGATTCTGATCTTCCATGCACAGTTGATGACAGCAGCTGATCCCCTTTGATCTTGCTGGTATTTGGTACAGCAGGAACAGGGCTGGCTGAAGAGGGTGATGCCAAAGTGATGTGGAAACAGGTATCTGCCCTGTAGTTAGAGCAACTCACGTTTCTAACCATGCGGACGTCACAGGCAGCTGCAGAAATAGTGATGGATGACAGCGACGCAGTGGTGTTAACGAGGTGTCCTGCAATTAAAAGGCAAATAGTCCTTCAGACCTCCACTTCCTCCCTGTGAAACAGCTGCTGCTATTACCTGGGTGTCGTGTGCCTGTGTTTGGGACATGGTTTTAGAGAATGATTTGTGATCTCAGAACAGATGCTCCCACTGGGTGCAGCGGCATCGAGGGGTTTGGGTGGAAAGCCCGGGCTCTGGGGGTGCAGAGCCTGCAGTTATGTTTGGGAGCCATTCTCTTATTTCAGCACACAGCTTATTTTCTCTGTGTGTTGGCTTCTCCTATTCTTGCAAAGTCAATCTCAGGGCTTCAGTCTATAAATGTGAGCGAGGGAAAAGCAGCACAGGGGTGTTGGTGGGGGAAAGGCGGATTGAGCTGGACCCCGTGTTACTCTTACATAGAAGAGTGGCAAGGAAGATCATTTTTGGGTACAAACAGGTGCCGTGAGTCCACCAAGTCCATGTGGCTGTTGGAGAGTGGAGTAAAACACAGCTCCTTCAAGCACTTTTGACTCTGGAGGGAAAAGAAAGGAGATTTGCTGGAGATGTCACAGAATTGAATGAAGTTTCTCCCGCGTTGGTGCGGCGGGAGATTGGATGCAGCCATAGCTGTCAGCCATGGGAAAAGGCTGAAGGAGAGTTGAAGGTAGGGTAGGTGGATAAACAGGGAGGAAAGCTGTAATTACTGGCTGCTGTTTGGAAAGCACCCTGGTGCTCTCCAGGCCTCCTGGTGCAGCAGTGAGATGCCAACCAGCTCCAGAGGAGCCACGGTTGGGTGCCAGCGATTCATATCCATTTTGCAGAGTAGCTTTGAGATCTGCAGATGATAGAACTGCTAAGTGTTGTTATGAATGATTCAGAGCTTCTGGCTCCTGTTTCCACACAGGGTTCATCAGACTGCCTTTCTCTGCCATTTTAAAATAATTGTCGGAATGACCTGAGTGTCTTCGAAGTAGCTGGAATTCTTATTTAGGCGCTGGCTTTTGAAATGCAATCTTTCATCTGAGACACTTAACGTTAATTTTGCTTCTTTCATGGGATTCTCTTCACCCAAACTTACATGATTCAGCTTGCAGTCTGTTGGGTATGCTCTTCTCTTCCAGTGATACGTTTGCCCGAGCATCTCCCAGCATGTGTTGAGAAACACGTAGGTAGCTGCGTGCGCCCGCCACCCGCTTCTCCAGGCGGGGAAACAACAAGGGCTTTGTGTGATTGTCACCCCAACAGTACTCCAGAAAACGCTCCGTCCCGCCTGGCTGTCAGTTCTGTTGTTGTACTTTGCCTCTTGGTGACATCACTGGTGGCAGCTAAATGAAGTGTATTAATTGTTAGATGCTCTTTGACCAAGGATGTTGACTTTTGCTGACGGCCAGTCATACACAACCGGTTTTGCAGAAGAAGCTGCTGATTTACTGTAATACAGTAATTTAGTTACAAGTGTTGGTGAGAATGGAGTAGATCTGTTTATGTAGATGGAAGATAAAGAATTAGAATGGAACTAAAAGCTGTATGAATTACTTTTCTGTTTTTGTGGTCTAAGTCTGCCTCAGCAGCATAGAGCTCAGAAATGAAAACCCTAGTGCTCTATGATAGAATGGCCTCTATTTGGAGGTCCAGCACCTTCAGGATGTAGCCAAGCCTGTGCCGTGGCCCCAGGACACCCACTCCAGTGTTGAGAGTTCATGGTTCTTTTGCAGAAGTGATCCCTTTGATCTCTCCAGTTTCTTCAGAAAGCTGTTTACGTACAGGCGGTTGTCTGCTGAGGAGAAGATGGACAAGGGCAGCAAGGTTAAAGAAACACTTGCTGCTGGCTGTTCTTATGCTGAGAACAAGGCTGAGTGGCTGGGGAGTTTCCAGATAAGATATCTCAAAAGAAGCAGCACTGCAGAGGCCAGAGCATCGTCATGAGTATCAATTCCGCTCAGTAACAGCCTCATCCTTGTCATTGTCCTTGGGATCCATCTTCTTTGCAGTCAGCTTTCCCAGAGAGGGAGAGCTTGGCTCTTGATGCTGTGCTCTAGAAATGCTGCTTCAGCAACCTCTGTTTTGCCTTCTTCCTAAGCAGATCTTCTCCTATAACAGTGTCTTCTCCAAAAACGTAAATCTGAGGCAGCAAACATAACGTGTGTGGTATCAAGGTGGAGACTTACTGGTTAACATAAGTGGGAAATACAGTCCAGAGCTGATGGTGCACTTTGAACATCTTGCCCTTAACCAGAAGATTTATTCTTCCTTCCTCATAAACATCCTTTTAGCAAAGTAAAAGGATATTGCATGATGAAATCCACTCTCTGCTCTTTATGTCTCTGGGTTTGCTTTCAAGTTATTGAATAGTGTGAAAAATGGATCAATTCATTTCCCTTTGCACGTTGGCCCAAATTCTTTGTCCACCTCTCACGTCCTAGGCTAGAGCTGCAAAATTTTGTTTGCAGGTTCAAACAAGAGTATTCTCTAATAGAAACTTAAAGAGGCCACACTCGTCCTTGTGTTTTTCCACTTAAATAAGCAGATAGAGGAAAGTCTACACAAATAAGTCACTATCAAAAAGCTCACGTTTTCCATGTCGCTTCTTGCAGTGGCTTATAGCAGTGTTTGAGAATTGGTAGCATCGTTATTCCTCTGACAGGGCAGTGAAGTACCCAGCTTCCCTTCTCTGAGAGAAGAAAACATCCCAGGTAACTTGTCTGGACAAAGTGAGATCAATCGTGTTGTGGAAGTGACAGTTTTTTTTCCACTGACCATAAAGGGGTTCCCTGAGACAAACTCGGATTCGAACATCTCTGCTTTAGGTACACAAATAGAAGCGAGTTGAAACCCACTTGTTGAGTCTCCTTCACTCTTCCAGTTGGGACACAGTGTATTGGGGGTTTGATTGGTTTAGGAGAAAAATCTGGAACAGAATTCTAGGGATTTTAATTGATACCAGCTTTTCTCCCCCCTCNTTGTAATTACGCTGAGAAACAAATCCAGCTGATGGAGAACTTGTGATTCTCATGTAAAAGCAGTCAAAATCCATGGTAGTAACAGATTTGAAGAGGTTTGGGGTCATCCAGTGGAAACCTGCATTTTGGGACAACCCACAGCTGGTTCCTTCCTGTAGGTCCATCAGTGGAGCTCAAATGCTGGGAACTACCACTGTCCCCCCCAAATGCCATCTCTGCATTGGCATCTCACAGGAGTAGAAGCTGCATCCAAAGGCAGGCCCAGGGGGACTGAGAAGATTCAAGTGTGAGGTTATTGCATCTTCATGTTTGAAATTAGCTCCTCTTTAGTTGTTTTGCACATTACAAATAAAGGCCTTGCTGGAATATTTCCTCGGGGTGCTAGTGCCGTGCACTGATACCTACAGACACTTGTTGGCAGGCTCTGTAGACATCACCACAGAAACCTGCTCTGGTGCATCGGGAGGAATATTTGCCCAGCAGGTTTATACTGTGTAAACATGAGTGTGTAAACACACAGAGAGTTGCCAAACTGATGGATCAGGAAAGAGCAGAATTCCTAAACGGCAAGCCAGGATGGACAGTGCTACTGCGAGCTTTCTGGTGCTGCCTCGGGATGGTGAAGCTGGTAATGGTGAGGGCAGTTCAGTTGTCTCTCTGCTGTTTCGTTCAGAGCTAAATCCTAGAGAATAACAGAATGGTCAGGGTTGGAAGGGACCTCTGGAGATCACCCAGTCCAACCCCCTGAGAAAACAGGGTCACCCAGAGCAGGTTGGACACATCCAGGTGGGTTTGGAATCCCTCCAGAGAAGGAGACTCCACCACCTCTCTGGGGAGCCTGTTCCAGGCTCTGGCACCCTCAAAGTAAAGAATTTTTTCCTCATGTTGAGACAGAGACAGAATTTCCTGTGTTCCAGCTTTGTCTGTTGTCCTGTCACCAGGCACCACTGTGAAGGGCCTGGCCCTGTCCTCTTGACACCTGCCCTTCAGATGTTGATTAGCATTGATGAGATCCCATCTCCAGGCTATAGAAGTCTTCTCTTCTCGAGGCTAAACAGGCCCAGCTCTTTCAGCCTTTCCTCGTAAGGGAGGTGCTCCAATCACCTGATCATCTTTGTAGCCCTCTGCTGGACTCTTTCCAGCAGTTCCCTGTTCTTGAACTGGGGGTCCCAGAACTGGACCTAGTGCTCCAGATGGGGTCTCACCAGGGCAGAATAGAGGAGCAGGATAACCTCCCTTGACCTGCCAGCTATGCTCTTTTTAATGTACCCCAGGAGATCATTGGCCTGCTTGGCCACAAGAGCACGTTGCTGGCTCATGATCATCCTGTTGTCCACGAGGACTCCCAGGTCCTCTTCCACAGAGCTGCTCTCCAGCAGATCAGCCCCAACCTGTACCAGTGTGTGGGGTTATTCCTAGAAGGGAAGGAGAACTTTTTCCCACAGTGCTAGGACTAAGATGTTGTTTCTTGGGAAGTGGAAGATGGTATTTTTTCTTCCATCTGGACAAGCAGCGCTCTTTGCCATTGCCCATTGGGTCTATCGAGAAACTTGTCTTTCCTCCTCCAGCTTAAATTGACAGTTGTTTTTTCCATTGATGTTAGAGCTAGGTCCAAGGACTGAGTGTGGGATGTTGAGGCGCTCGGATTGTTAATCCTCATCTATTGAAGTTGCCCACACGGGGAATGTGGGGTGCGATGCCATGACAAGCACCGTCTCTGGGCGCCCGCCTTCATTACATTGATGCTGAACCAACTTGTTCTTTTTTGAGGCAGAGTTGGTTTGGGGCAGATACGTGCTTGTGCCTAATGCACTTTTAAAGTGGATTGAGTTAAATTAAGGAACTGGCAGCAAGAACAAGCAAGAAGCCTAAAGGAAGTGGTGCTGCCAAAGGCTGGCACCCCTGCCAAGGCCAGTACACCAGGGCACAGCTGGGTATAGTCCAAAGCACGTCCAGCACAGGAGGTGGCTTGCCTGTGAAGCTGACTCAGTGGGTCATGGGCTGCTCTGTGTTTGCTTTTCTGCCATGGGATGCAAAATGCTTGACCTTTTTGGAAGAGCTAGATCTTACGATGGTGAACCGTGATGCTGGGGGTGGGCTAAATCTTCCCCCCGTTGTTAATTGTGCCTTGGGTGTTATCCCTGCCATCAGTTGGTGCTAATGATGGGTTGGAGAGGTTGTGGATGGGTTTTGTATCTGTTGAGCTCTTAGGGACCTGCAGAGATTGTTCAGCTTGTGGTTGAAGGTGGCATCGTGCCTCCAAAGGTTCCTTTCTCACCCTCCTCTCCTGTTTTCCTCTTGTCCCTGCTCCCTCTCCCAAGACACCCACGGCCACACCAGGATCACAGAAGTGCTGGAGCTCGGGGTGCCCTGCAGTCCTGCTCTCAGCTGGCTGAATTGTGTTACCTTCCCATGCAGGCACTTTTTTTTCCACGTGCTCTTGTCCTCGTGTCTCCGTTCTTTGGCTCTTGAGATATCATTTTACCTGTATTTTTCCATCCCAGGCAAGGCTGAACGGGATAAACACAGGGTGATGCAGAGCAAAGACTTTGCTGGGATTTCACTGAGATGCCAAGAGTTTCAAATGTGCCATCTAGTGGTACAAACCAATAGCACTCAAAATTAAGGAAATCCCCCCAAAATTCCACCCGCCTCCCAATACTTGTTATTTCTGAAGTACTGCCTTGTTTGAGGCAGAAAATGAGTATTTATGGCCCCTGCTACTTTATTGGGTTTCCTGAGTGCTGGGGAACTGAGCTCTTCAAGGATTTGTTAATTGGAAGGAGGAACAGGGAATTTTTTAGTGTATTATACGAAGTATATGGTAAATTTAAGAGGTCTGTACCTTCATACTGAGCTAACAGAGTTCGTGCTGGCATTGCCTCCCCTTTGAGGAACTGAACTGACTTTGCAGCAAAACAAATTTCAGGTTAAAACACCTTTGCTTTAGGGAGGAGTGGAGAGGGGGAGGTAACAAGAAGGTGTTTGTCAGTAGCCACGCAACAGTTCATCAACAGAGCCCCGTGGGGGGGAAATGTCCCGCATCTGGAGATGGGTGTGAGGACATGTTCCACCCCAGTTAGTAACCTGAAGTTCTTCCAGCTTCCTCTCTGCGCAAAGAAGGCTGCACCGAAATGGCAGAGGGATTCCAAACCTCTCGAAAAACCTACATTCATCACCGAGATAAGAGAAAGCCTTACAATGAGGGGTGTTAAAAGGCATGCGTTTTATACCACGGTTTGGCATGTGTGTGTGGTGAATTATGGTCTGAATTAAATCCGTCTTGGGCATTTTTCTTTGCTATTATCTTCAGCTCGAGCTCTGGCACAGAATTCAAGTGGCTCAGGTTGATGTTTATGTGTGCTTGCTGTTCCTACGATTTTTACCTAGAGGTCACCGTGTCCTTTTTCTCCTATTACCAAGAAACTCGCTTGCTGTTTGCTCTGGATTATGTGATCCATCTGTTGTAGCTACCAGGGTCAGTCAGGAGAGCAACTCTGTGCTGCCTCTCGTGCCCCTCATGGCATCCTTTTTGTGCCAGTGTTGGAATTCCGACGTTCCTCTCGGCTCCTACAGCTCCAGGCTTCCTTTGTCCACCCTCTTTGTGCCCAGGCCCGGGAGATGAAAGCTAAAAACACCTCCAAATGCCAACACTGGAATTGCAAACTTGAAAACGAGATGCCTGTTAGGAGGAACAAGAAGAGTTAACCATCTGAGGATTGCCAGCGAGCTCAGTGGGAAGGAAAAACAAGCGTGCCAGTATCAAATGCTAAAAGTGTAGCTGCCCTAACTCGAGGCCAGCTTGGATGAAATGCAGAGAGAGGATTAAGAGCAGAAATTGAAACCTCGACTTCCAAATGCCCGGAGAAGTCCTTTTCTCTGTAGGGCAAGGGTCAAGCTGCTCTGGCATATTCTCTTCGCTCGGAATCTTTTATGTCTCCGTGAGCAGCGGCGGGATTCGGAGAGGGATGAGAGGTCACCACTCGGTTCATAAACATGTAGTACCAAAGTTACAGCCTGCTCCAGGCTGGTGGGGGTGGGAGGAGAAAGCAGAAGATAAGTCTCCCAGTTCCCAGGTTAAGAGACTTAGCTCTGGGAAGATGCAGAAGTGGGGGAAATAGCATCTCTGACTGTAGTTCCCAAAGGATATCATAGTGTAGGGCTTCGTGCTGAACCTGTATAGTGGAACCCTCTGAAAAGTGAGGCTGAGATACCTATGAGGTCACTCCTGTAAGGTTTTAAGCATAAGGAGGGAGGAGGTTTAGTTTGCAGCTGGTTTAACCCTTGAACTGCCTCTGTGTGATAGCACAAAGTGGGATGTGGCCAAGGGCAAAAAGCCCTGGTGTTATCAACGAAGGGCTGTGAAAGGTGTCCATGCTAAGCAGGTGGAGACAGATTGATTTATCAGGATATAGACACCTAAATGACACCAAAGTGGTTATTTTTGTCTTGCTGGCTGTGTTTGTACCACCTGGGCTCACTCAGGGAGCCTTACTAGCCTCCCAGCCCACATAAAACACGGATGTTTTTAGCCTAGCAGCTCCCCGTACCAATACTGTGTGGTGCTTGGACCACATCTCTGTGCCACATGAAGGTGTTGTTTGTAACCTTTCATTTCTGTTTGGTAGGGTTGTGCTTTTTTCATTTCAAAGCACCTGAAAGAAGGTGCTCTGGTTTGATTTGGTGGGTTTATTCCCAGAGTAGCAAAAGCTTGAGCTTTTTGCCCTCATCACGTACCCGGCTTTTGGTTCGAAAGACTGGATTTGAGGTTGATGCGGCCTGGTGGTCCTGGCAAGCGTGGATCTTGCTGGAGTGGGGTTGAAGGGCTTGGATGAAGCCCTAGGAACCAGACCTGGTAGGGACTTAGGGGTGCTGCATCCCCATGAGGGTTTCTGGAGTGAGTTGTCCCTGCAAGGACGTCCTTCCCAATGGAGACCATGAGAATAAGCTTAACAGAGATGCACTGCAGACCACGGCTCAGAAAGCTTCTTATTTATTGCAGTGGACAGGCCTGCCCGGGGAGTGATTTGTTCAGAATTAAAAAAATGCCAACAATTTACTTGTAAAAAAAACCAAAACAAGAAACTAGCATGGAGAAAACTTGGCTGTGGTTTGAATGTTTGTTTGGTTGTGTTTTTAACCAAAGTTAAATCAGATTTAGCCACGGGATGAAGGTGAGGCATTCCAGCAGCTACATGATTTTTCTTTTAAGGAGCATGATGCTTTTATACCAAAAAAATAAAAAGCAGATGCTTTTTACCTGTTGTCTTCCCTTTGGCTGAGCAGGTTTTGATTTTATGGCAGGAAATATTTGACTGCTTTTATTAGTGGGATTCAGCTTTTGGCTTTATGACTGCAATGCGGGGCTTTTATTAGTAAAACTTAATGTGTAACAGGATAATTCCGTTGCACCTACTACTATACTGGCTCGATTTTGCACAAAATAAGTTTGTACTTCCTTGAAGGCCTTATATAAGCCTTTCCTGGGAACGAGTCCAGCGCCTTCCATCACAATAAAGGAGCTGCTTCAGAACGAGCTCTTCTTTAGAAACCGCCGTAAACGGGTTTACGTGTAGGGCCTGATGTTACACACGCCAAACCCGCTGAAGAGACGGGGGGACCCTGCTGGAGCCAATGCCTGAGCAAACCTGGTGGTGTCATTCCACGCAAGGTTTAAACCCCCGGGACCGTCTCTCCAATCCTTCTCTGCTGAAAGGGCTGGGTGGTGAATGGCTCTTTGCTGTGAGACAGGCATTTGATTAAAGAAACCTCGGGAACTTTGGCTGGCATCCTCCGTATGCAAACGCGGGTGCCGTCCGCGTTCTGTTTGGATTTCGGGGTGTTTCGGATCCAGTTCGAGTCAATGGGGAGCAGCCTCACGTGGTTGGATCCCAGGCTTTCATCACCCCATGATTATACATGAGCTCCATCAGCCCCCTCTCGCCCGTAGAGCCTGCAGCTGAGCACCGGGAACAATAAAGCGCTGTCGTTTGGGAGTTGCTTTTCTTTCCCGATCGGGCAGGACCTAAAATTATTCCTTGGCAGAGCTCAGGGATGAGGCTTCGTGCCTTGTTACAGGTAGGTTTACGTGAGAACTGGGTTTAGGGAGCTTTTTGTCCCCTTTTACGTTCAGCATCTGTGGTCGTGTGTGCTCTCATGGAGTTTGGGATGGGCACAGGGCAAAGCACGGAAAGCCTTTGTGATTGGTTTTAATTATTTTTTTTTTAAGGATAATGTGCCATGTTGTTCCTCACCTCCTTCCTCCTGAGCTGAATTGTTAAAATATCTTAATATAAGGAGACACATGAGGAAGGGTGAAGCAATCCACTGACATGTTGAATAATTAGATCATCTCCTGCGCTGGGGAAAAAGAAAAATAAAAAGCAAAAGTCAAGTATGAAACAGGAACAAGAAGTGCCTCCCTCTCCCCCCCCCTCCATGCTGTACAGGCACCAGGTCTGGCTCTTTCTGCATGCAGAAGCAGGTTAGACAATTAAATCTGTAGCATTAATTAATTTTCTTGTGAAATTCCTGGAGATTCAAAGCGCCGTGTGTGCTCAGCTGTCTCCTGCTCTTCGTCTGCTGGTGGGTTTTTTGGGGGGAGAAGTTGGGAGACTGGTCGTGGAGGGCTTGAATTCACGAGCTGCGTAATGGGTGATGAAACCAAACCAAACAAAACAAAAACCCACCGAAAAAGAGCGTTGCTGGAGTGAATTTGTAAATAGCGTAGCGGTTAATCGGGTCTTTGCCAGGAAAATCCTGGTGAATTTTGTCCTGAATAGAAAAAATAGATGAAGGGAGTTGCCTGAAGAGGCGCAGGACGTTGTGGCTGCCTTGCTGGTGGCGGTTGGGCATTTCGGCAGAGCAGTGCTTGCCTATTCCTGGAAAGGTTTATTTCTTTGGAATAATAACTGCTTAATAATCCATAAGATCCCAGCCCCGTGTGAAGCTGTGCCTGTTGAGGGAGGGGAGGAAATGGGGGTGCAGGGGGACAGTGACAGTGCTCAGCCCTGGCTTACATGAGCGCCCGCTCCGGGAGGGTTAAGTTTACTTATTTGAGAAACATTAACACTTTTAATGCTTTTGTTCTCTTCCTTAATCGCTTCCTTCGAAGAGTTAACTTCCTAAGCAGCCACAGATCAGTTCTCTCAGTTGTTTTAATTGTTTTTCTTGTCACGCACGGTGAAGGGTCTAGTGTTTGTGAAATGTCGTCCTTTTTTTTTGGTTTGTTTTTGGGATTTTAATGTGTGTGTGTGTGTGTGAGTGTGTGTGTGTGTGTACCGCCTTCCATGGCAGCTTCAGTGATGCTGGCAGTGAAAACCCAGCCGAAACCCTCTCTGTCTGCGCTCCCATCCTTTATTATTTTGGTTATTTTTAAATTAAAAACCCAGTTCCCCTGTTTTTTTGACTGTTAGTGCTACAGAATAGGACCGTTTTCCTATTCTGGGGGGAAGGGGTTGGAATTTGAGGGCTCGGTGAATTTTGGATTCCTCTGTGGGGTCCGGGAGAGGCTGTAAGGATGGGCTTCCACGTGCTCACTGCTGAGTAATTTCCTATTGTATCACTGACAGGTGACTCCAGGAAGGAGCCAGCAGATGGCCGTGTCTTCAGCCGGTGGCCCCAGCCTCAACCAGAGGAGTTTTGCAATTCCCATCAAAGTCGGGATTAAGTTCAGGATGTGCCGGTGGCACTGGGCGACCCCGGGGGAGAGTGGAAGAAGAGGAAATCATTCCCTGCGACTCATCCTGCGGTTGGGTGAGTCAGGGGTCTGCTGTTGGTGGTCAGAAAGGCACGTGGCTGACTCCGCCGTCTTGGTGTGCTCTGCAGGATGCAAACTGTCGCTGGAAATTCATCCTGCCCTTCTGATTTTTGTCCAGTGAGTTATTTCCAGAAAGGAGTTACTGTATTTTCTGGAATGAGTGTTGTGAAATACTTTTTTACAGTGGGCAAGTTTTCAGCCGGTGATTTATCAACGAAGCATTTCACAGGATCACAGTTAAAAAGTCCTCTTAAAAAAAAAAAGATTAATCTTCTGTGCAATAGGGAAAGTAAAAGCATCTCAGTCTCCCAACGATGAAGGAATAACCGAAAGAGCTAGTTCCTGGAATAGTAGCTTCATTGGCACTCGGTGGTGATTTCCTGTGCATTTGCTGCGAGAGTCTCTCTGTGATGTGAGTAGGTGGTACTAAAGGCTTATTACGAAACCAATTTTCAACCAGACGTTTTGAGTCATGGCTCGGCAAGAGGGGTAGCAGCTTCAGAGCTTTCTCTTTGTTCGAGCAGCGCTCCTGAAATGCACACGCAGGATATTCTCTGCTTGCCCGGGACGAGGCAGACTGGGAATAGGTCTGGAATTCCATCGAGTGCCCTTCTCCTTCCCACTCCGTCGCGGGGATGGGAGAGGAGAACGTGGGCTGGGAGGCGGCGGCGGCGGCAGCAGCAGCGCAAGGTGCACGAGGAGCGGTTTCCTGGCTGTCTCTCCCAATTGTAAGTATTTTCTCCTGGTTTCTCCCCCCCCCAGACGTGAGAGACAAAATGGGAGTTGCGTCAGGACGGGTGCCTGTGCCAAGACGAGGTGGTGGTTTGGAGCGGTTTGGTTCTGTTCTGGAAGCAGATGGGCTGCCACTGGCAGGAGACAGTTGGCGTCTCCATCGCTTAAAAAAAAAGGGGGGTGTTTAAGGGAATTGGTCTGGCTCCTAAACCGAAGGAATTGTTGACCTACTGACTCAGTTATGAAGCACTAGGGAAGCAGTCTTCCTGTGGTTTCTTTTGTTGGTGGCAGCTTCAGAAGACGCCTGTGAGCTTAGGGGTATGACTAGCGAAGGAGAGAGACGGTTCTGGTACCTGCTGCCTGTGGGATTTACTTAGTGCCGGGAAGGAGCTGAGGTGCTGATTGCTGACTTGCACCTGAACTTGATTTCTGATGCTTCTCCAGATAATGCCATGGGTAAGTTTATATACTTCTCATTTTCAGTGCTGAGATGGTATCTGGCTAAATGGAATTGAAAGAAAGCTCTTGAACAGCTTTGTGAACGTGGCGAGGTGAAGTCTTTTTTTTACTGGAGCAGCTCTTACAGAAAACACTAACTGGCCTGCTGCAGTTGGGGGGTCTGTAAACTAGGTGGGGGGGGGAAACCTGGTTCATGGGGTCAACAAAACCACTTGGAAATTGCTGTTCTCTCCCACCTTTAACCTACAAACCTTTGCTGGCGCTAAGCAGAGAGGATGGGCCAGCCCTCAGCTGTGGGATCCTGCCCTCCTGGATGCCGTGATTTTCCTGATTGGCTTTGCTGAATGAACAAGGCTTCGGTCTTCTTGAAATTCACACGAAAGTCAGAAGCCCGTCCCTGGAATTAAATCTAATGATACTTTTCTGAAAAGATGCCTAGAATAGAGACAATGTTGGTTTTAAGTGGTTCTGTAAATACCAAGGAAAAAAAATAAAAAGCTATCAATTAGTGGTTTTTCAATAAAAAAAAAAAAAAGCCAAGGACCCCAAATCATTAACACACTGTTGGCTGGAAGGAATCACGTTGGCTGATGGAGCGAGGGCTGGAGGTCGTGCTCCCCGAATCACTGGTCTGGGGAGGGATTTTTTGGAGCTGGGGAGGGAGCTTCTTGTGCGAGGCGTTTATTCCTAGCGGTGGATAAAACGAGGGTAGTGTCATTTCACTTCCCTTCCGTGCTTCATCACCACGTTTCCCTTTCAGAGAGGATGCTGTTACACGATGCTGTAGCTCTTGGATTTTCTAGTACGTTATTTTTGTAGGTGTTAGAGTATGAGAAGACAAGTGATTATTGAATTCACCGTGCTCTGTGGCAGGTCCCCTCCAGACTCCAGCTGTAGGAATTTCTGCTGCTGTGTCCTAAGCACTCACCAGAAAGGGAGGAATTCCCTAGGAGGGTGACACCAGGATGCCACAAATCTCCACTGCCCTGGTGAGACCACATCTGGAATATTGTGTCGAGTTCTGGGCCCCTCAGTTCAAGAGGGACAGGGAACTGCTTGAGAGAGTCCAGGGCAGGGCTACCAAGATGATGAAGGGAGTGGAGCATCTCATGTATGAGGGAGTTGAGTCTCTTGAGGTTGGAGAAGAGAAGACTGAGGGGTGCCCTTATTAATGGTTATAAATCTGGAAAGGGTGAGTGTCAGGAGGATGGAGCCAGGCTCTTCTCAGTGACATCCAATGATAGGACAAGGGGCAATGGGTGCAAGCTGGAACAGAGGAGATTCCAGTTAAATATGAGGAAAAACTTCTTCACAGTGAGGGTGAGGGAACACTGGCAGGGGCTGCCCAGGGAGGTTGTGGAGTCTCCTCTGGAGATACTCAAAACTCTCCTGGATGCATTCAGGCGACCTGCTCTAGGTGTTCCTGCTCTGGCAGGGGGATTGGACTAGATGATCCTTCAAGTTCCCTTCCAATCCCTGATATTCTGTGATTCTGTGATGCCCTGATTCCCCTCTTTCCCAAACCAGCAACCGAGAAGGCAGCCCGTACACCACGTGTCCCTGGGGAACTGCAAATAAACCCAGCAGTTTAAAGGAAAAAACCTAAATAAATAAAAATAAAAATAAAAGAAGGAAGGCTTAGCACTCTACTGGATTTCCTTAAGTGCTTCCTCTGGATCTTGGGAGAAGAGCTCAGGAGGGGGGTGACTTTCCAGCGAGGGGTTGTACCCAAAGGCGTGGGAGGCAGGGTCAGGGAAGAGTCACTCGGTTGTTATGTGGGTGTGAAAAGCCCATGAAAAGGAAAGGGCGGAGGAAAATATTTTACTTGAATTAAACAAATAAAGGAGAACGGTCTATAAATTAGATACTTGCCCTATAGGTTTTTTGCCAAGTATTTTTGTGAATTAACTGCATATCTTCTGAAAATTCATTTATTTAACCCTGCACTTATCAAAGAGTTCTCTTGGGGGGGGTGTGTGTGTGATGACGACACGGGATGGGGACGGACTTGACTTTTTTTTTGTGTGTGTTTTAAAAAAAAGGCAACAAAAACAAAAAAATCATTGTTTTCTTATCATGTCAGATAAAAAGGAAAGGAAGTTACCAATTTTTATAGCCCCTTAGATTAACTGTTAAACCTGAAGCGGTGGATCAAATTGCCTCAGGCTCACGCTGGAGCAGTTTCATTGACTAAGAAAATCCCTGTTTGAGGAGAAGGAGCCTTAGATCTGGGTTTCATTACTGTGTACCCACCTGTGGGACAGGGAAATCACTGCCCTTGAAAAAAGCAACTGTTTCAGGGAGCGGGTTGGTGCCACTGATGCAGCACACAGGGATGGTCACACCCAAAATCATCAGAAAAAGTTGTATTTTGAAACTTGATGGGTCTTTTTTTGTTACTATTTTTATTATTTTATTCTATAGCCTGCATATCTGGGGCTTTGAGCAACCTGGTTTAATGGGAAGTATCCCTGCCCATAATAGGCATGACGGGTTGGAACTCGATGATCTTCAAGGTGTCCCTCCCAACCCAAACCCTTCTGTGATTCTGTGTGTGTAGTATTTCCATTTCCCTTGCAGTTTTTAAAATGTCACCTAATACAGTGGAATCTGAAAAACATGGTGTAGAGATTACGTTTTTTTCTGTGGGGTTTTGTGATTGTTGTAACCAAAAAGCAGCCACGTGGATGCAGGTTGAACAGCACTTTCACTCTGGAGCAGAAAACTGCTTGTTGCATTAATGAAGGACTTGATTTTATAAGAAAAAAAAAATCACAAACAAGAAAAAAAACCCCTTTCTTGCAAATAGTAGCTTTTTAAACACAAGCCATGAATTTTCATCTAAGGAAAACGCTAAGACAATCTGAAATGAGATGTACAGGTGTGGGGTATGGTGTCTTCTGCTGACCCAGCACGATGCTCGATGGTTGAGGTTGATGCAGCGTCTTCGTAGCGTTCATTTGTGTGGATTTCTGAGGGATTCCTGTGCAAAAGTTCCCAGGGAGGGTATAGGGAGTTGCCTTTTCCTCGTTGTTTGTGTTGTAAATTTGTTTGAGTGGAGTTCTTTGTGGCCCACAGCTACCCAAAAGGCAGAGTTTGCAGCTGAAATTTGCCTACAGGATGGTGAGCTCAGAGTTGGATCTGGAAAAGAGGAGACCTTCCTCTTCCATTGCTCTACTGGAACAGTAATACCAGCATCTTAAAAACAAATTACTTGAGCCAAATGAAAAATGTATGTTTTCCAACAATGTGAGATATGGATAGAAGCCACTTCTTAATGTGAATTTTCAAGGTAAGGTTGCATCCAATGATTATTGGTATCTCAGAGGGCTGAAAAATGAGAAGGTAGACTTCAAATTCCTTCATTTCCCATATGTCTGCTGGCAAACGGGGCTGTCTCCAGGCAGGGCTGTGACTGTAGGGAGTCACTGCTGCAGCAGATGGAAGTTACCAGGCATTTTTGATTTCTAATCAAACTTTGGGCACTTGAATTGTAACTTTTAGGACCTAAGTGGCTACTGCAATTCCCTGTATGACCTGTTATTACAGGTTCCTGTGAGAGCGTATACACGGTTGTATTGCCAAAACATGAGGCTGGCAGAAGTGAGTCATAACTGTGAAGATCTCAGCCTTGCTCTTTGATTTACTTTTATGCATCAAAAGTAAAAATATTTCCAAGGATACAGGTAGGTATATGCTCTTCTCCTGTTAGGGCAGAGCTCTCACTGGCTCTTGAGTTTATTTACATAGCTCATAGGACGTATTTTTCAAGCTTTGGTATAAGAGGAGCTGTGCATACATTTTATCTAATCTTCAGTGCAGTAGGCGTGAGCGATTCCTGGAGAAGGGACCAGAATACAGGGCTCTACCCCTTCTCCTGGGAGTCTCTTTCTCATGGAGTCATACTTGCCCTCCGGTGCTTTCTCTTGATGGCTTTGTGAATTTTGAATTCCTCCCTGCGCTGGCCCAGCTCCAGCGGGAAGGCAAAAAGCAGCCACAGCCCAGGCTCTGCTTGAAGGCTGCTGGTTCAAGGACCTTGCAGGAGGTGGGATCTGCAGGGTTCAAGGTGTCCAGCTTCCCAGGTGGCCGCTCGCTGTTGGCTTACTATTTAAAGGTGACAATATTAGCTTCTGTGGACGTGTTTTTGGATTCTTGTGATAGAAAGCAGCCCTGAGGAAAGGGACTTGGGGGTGCTGATGGATGAGAAGCTGGGCATGAGCAGGCAGTGGGCACTTGCAGCCCAGAAGGACAATCACCTCCTGGGCTGCATTAAAAGGTGCGTTGCCAGCAGATCCAGAGAGGTGGTTCTGCCACTTTGCTCTGCTCTGGTGAGACCTCATCTGGAGGACTGTGTGCAGGTCTGGAGCCCTCAAGATAGGAAGGACATGGACCTGATGGAGCAGGTCCAGAGGAGACCCACAAAAATGCTCAGGGGGTTGGAGCATCTTTTCTATGAGGACAGGCTGAGGGAGCTGGGGTTGTTCAGCCTGGAGAAGAGGAGGCTCTGGGGAGACCTCAGAGCAGCCTTCCAGTCCCTGAAGGGGGCCTACAGGAAGGCTGGGGAGGGTCTGTTTCCAAAGGCCTGCAGTGACAGGTCGAGGGGCAATGGCTTCAAGCTGGAGAAGAGCAGATGTAGACTGGATATTAGGAGTAGGTTCTTTACTCTGAGGGTGGTGGACCACTGGGACCGGTTTCCCAGGGAGGTGGTTGAGGCCCCTTCCCTCAAGGGGAGTCTCAAGGGGGCCCTGGGCAACCTGGTGTAGTTGTGAGTGTCCCAGCTGACTGCAGGGAGGTCAGACTAGATGACCTTTGGAGGTTCCTTACAGCCTCGACCATTCTGTGATTGATTCTATGATTGGTATGTGTTGTTGAACAGAGCAGTGCAATTTATTGGGTGCACTCTGCACATTTTGCGTGTTTCAAGGTGTGCTTCTTCCATGATCAGTGCTGATGACTGTGACCATGTGGCCTTGGGGTGGGACTCAGCTCAATTTGCTTATCTGTTTAATAACTGGATTTTTTTTCCCCTGGGAAATTTCTTTTCCTCTGGGAAAATTAGAAATGATCCAGTGCATTATGTAGTGACTGTTCATGCCAGTTGAGGAGGAGCAGCAACTCGTGGACAGAAACAAAGGAGGAGGTGGGACTGTCCCCTTTGGTGGCACACGTGTGAAGTTCAGTTCAACCCGCTCAGGAAACTGCACTTCCCCTGTCTCCTAATCACAGTGGAGCTCAAACAAGAGCTATGTTAACCTTGTTCTCCAAAAGAAGTAATCTGTTGGGTTTTAGTCTTCCCTCTTCTCCTTCAGCATCTGGATATTTGGTGTCCACCTGTAACTTCATGCATCTGTGTACACTGAGTAGTCAATGCGTTCCTTTTATGTTTCCTTTTGCTGTTCAGAGCCTCAGAACTTAAAGAGTAGAGTATATCATTGTTTGGTGGCAGAGAGGAGATTGTCCTTCGCTAAAATTTCTAGTCGTCAATGTAAATAGTATTAAAATAGTATTTATAGAGGGCAGTAGCCTCATGGCATTTATCGATTTGGCCTTTTCTCAGACATCATCACAAATCGTTCTTCTGTTCATGCTTTGCACCAAATTCAGCTTTGGCTATAACCCCACAAATGGCAGCGTGTCCCAGTCAGAGTCAGGGTGGAATTCCTGTTGGCCAGGAAGAACATGGGCAGAACACCCTCAAACCCAGGCCTCCAGAGTGGGTTTCAGGAGAGCGATGGCTCAGGCAGTGGGATTCCCACAGACGCAGCACGGGTGCATGTTGTGAAGGAATATCTTTCTAGATGCCTCCTCTCTTTTACCCTTCTTCTTTGGAGTTTCTGCTGCTTCTTCTGCATTTGGCTTTTCATCTTCCTGATTCTTAAACTTCCTGTTGCTATAATCCATTTTCTCATACGTGTGCTTTAAACATGAAGGGTGTGCTCGTGCCATAAGTCTCGTCGCACTTCCTTCTTTCTGCGTGTACGCTTACCTAACAGTGTGAAAATAGCAAACAAAGCTCATGATCTGAGAGAGAATCTGGTATTTTACCCTAAGGGAGGATTTTCTCCACGCACTAATCAAGGGTAAATAGTTTAAAATGCTGTAGAGCATAGATAAACTTACAGATCCAGCCGCACCGAGCCTTACTTGGACGTGTCAGTAAAGCTATTTGCATGCAGAAATGTTGACAAAGTTGAACTCTGCATTACCAAAAACGCTGTCAAAAGTTGACCCCGGGCGTTCTGCATGAAAGATGATGATTGTCTCTTTAATGACTTAAGCTCTGTTTTGCCTGTTTAGGAGAGCTACCCACCACTTGGTAATTACCGCCCGCCTGCCATTCACATCAGGCTCTACTGGCAGCGCAGCGCACAACTTGGAAGGAGAGTGGCGGGGGCAGAGCTTACAGCATCCAGCTCCCAGGACCTCCTTTTAATTGAAGGCTTTTGATTATCATCACACAATAATCAGACCACGGAGTTGCCACCAAAGTTTGCCAGCCCTCTGCTAAGCGCTCCTATGGAATTACGGCATCATAGATGTTAGAGATGGAAAGTGCATTAGATCATCCAGACCGTCTTCCTGCCAGTACATGTTTTCTGCTACTTTTTCTTTTTGGGTTTTGTTTTTTGTTGT
>VZTM01013424.1:36801-77562 GCA_013400555.1 Jacana jacana
CCCCCTTCCCTGCTATTTGGCCTAAATTTTTCCACTTCTTTGTTTTCGCCCTGTTATTTCAAGTCTAACATTCTCATCTTTCAGTAATTCTCTTTGTGGTGTTAACAGCCTGTAAAAATGAGCAGAATAATATTACGTGCTCTTGAATATTAGATGTATCACTTAAGTGCTGCGAGTTCGGTTCTTCAGGATTTGGGAAAATTACACTGATTGAAGATGGAGTTGAAACTGAACTGCTAATAGTATGATTTCTCAAGACGTGTATTTTATTCCGGTGTAAGAGTGATCTCTTCTGGTGTCACTTGAGAAATTGTTGAAAATCAGCCAGAAAGGCCAATTTTACTCGGAAATGAAAATGTTTTTGTATGGGGAAGATATGCCAGTATAACTTCAGGGATTTTTAACTCTGTTGTGGCACCTAAACTGTGAGAAAGTGATGGGTGCAGGCAAGGCTGCAGATGGCATTACAGGGAAAATGAAAAAATGACAGTTTTCCATTAGTGAAAGAAATAGTGGAAGTAGTAATGGGGTTATTTGAGTCTTCCCTGCCCCAAGCTTTCCGTCATCCTGTCTTTCCCTCAGAGTTTTTTTCACTTGGTAACTGCTGTTTCTTTTTATACTTTCATTAGTTTCGGTGGGATTTGGGTGTTGCTTGTTTATTGTTTCCTCTTCAGGGCTCACTCTTTGCTACCAGAAGCCTCAGGCACTCTGGAATTTTTCCTTTTCTTGACCAAAAAGAGCTACATCAGCACCCCCCCCCAAAACAAATACTCCATGGCCATAAGGAGGACAAATGGGCATTGTTTTTGCTGTCAACCTGTGAGAAATGGACCAGTTGGTGTGAGCTGGCATGTGGCCATGCTGGCCCAAGCCTATCCCTTTGGAGCTGCCTCTGGTTAGGATCCAGTGCCTTTACCCCACACCTCCTCTAGAGGCTGGAGACATGCCCGGTGGAAAAGTAACTGGGGTTGTTGGTCGACTACCCACTGAATATGAGCCAGCAGTGTGCCCAGGTGGACAAGAAGGCCAACAGCATCCTGGCCTGCATCAGCAATAGTGCGGTCAGCAGGACTAGGGCAGTGGTCATCCTCCTGTCCTCAGCCCTGATGAAGCCCCACCTTGAGTGGTGTGTCCAGTTTTGGGCCTCTCACTACAAGAAGGATGTTGAGGTGCTGGAGCGTGTTGGGAGAAGGGTAACATAGCTGGTGAGGGATCTGGAGAATGAGTCTTATGAGGAGCAGCTGAGGGAGAGGGGGTGTTCAGCCTGGAAAAATGGAGGCTGAGGGGGAGACCTTATTACTCTCTACAACTACCTGAAAGGAGGGTGTAATGAGGTGCGGGTTGGTCTCTTCTCCCAAGTCACAGGTGAGGAAACAACCTCAAATTGCACCAGGAGGGCTTTATATTGGATATTAAGAAAAATGTCTTCATGGAAAGGCTTATCAACCACTGGAACAGGCTGTCCAGGGAAGTGGTAGTATGCCCATCCCTGGAGGTATTTAAAAGCTGGGTAGACACGGTGCTGAAAGACACGGTTTAATGGTGGCCACGGCAGTGTTAGGTTAGCATTTGAACTCAGTGATCTGAAAGGTCCCCTCCAATATAAATGATTTTATGGTTTCTAAAGCATTACTACTATTTTTGCTTTCGGAGCACTCCAAAGGATGAGAGGGCTGTGTTGCAAGCCTCCAAAGAGACTTTTTTTGCAGGATGGGAACGAGGGCGTGCATCGCGTGCCTGTGTGGAAGCCTGTGAAGGCAGGGCCAGCATCTTCATTGCATCAGAAGACATTTCAAGTTTGACTCATTCAGAATGGATCCCCGGAGCTGGTTAGCATTGGTGTGGCGTGGAGAACTTGACCTGATGGAGCCTCCTGGGCCTTGGGAGCTTGGGGCAGTAGGTAAGCAGTCTTCTTCAAGCCACCAGGAATCTCGATGCAGGCTAGAGGCGGAGACGGGCATATCTCAGGAGGTAAAATTACTACTAGCGAGTGGATTGAAGGTGTTTGAGGTTCAAGTTGTGTAACCGAACGGGGAGATGAATGAAAAAACATGTAAATGGGTGGGTTACTGAAGTGAGTAAGAGAAAATGTGGGTGGGCGGGTAATTAGGCTGGCAAGTGCCAGAGGAGGTAGGAGTGGGTGAGTCGATGGGTAGGTATGTAGTGAAAAAGTTGGAGCGGCGTCACGGGCCGGCTCGGGGATGATACCTGAAGGACTGGTGACGACCACCCTCCTCTAGGCCTGCAGAGAGGACTGATGGGCCAGCGCTGCTACAGGGGCCTGCAGGTAGACCCCCCCAGACCTCCCATTGCTCTCCACTGCTCGGCATCCACCTCATTTAGACGGCACATGGTTTACTCTGCCTGAACTTCAGTGTCTCTGTGCTGCAGTTAAGAATCTCCCCCTTGGTCAGACGGTTGCCTTTCGCTGGTGCTCCTGCAGAAATACTGAAGACTGTAATGGTTGTTTCTTGAGGTTTTTGGCTCTGAGAAAGTCACAGAGAAAGCAGCTGAAGTGCAGCAGACACTTCTAGGCTGTCTGGAACATCATGGTTTGCAGTGGGTGTTCCCGAGAGCTGAAGTGACCGGAGAGCAGCAGATGGAAGGAGTAACCTGCCACAGGAAAAAAAAGGTACAAAGGTGCAGGATACGCTGGAATTACAAACGCACAACACATCAGCATAAAGGCTTGAAGATCCTTTCATCTTAATGAGACATGAAGGTACAGTAATTTTAAGTCATTATCAAAGGCTGAATGAATGGGCTTTTAGGATCTTTTAAGTGCTCTGAGGCTGGACATAGTTCACCTGTGACTAATACGTGTTTTTAATTTACCATGGTAATTACAACCCTGGCTGTGACTTCTCTCCAAGCAGGTACAGTTGGGCTGTTGTTTAAGGTAAAGGCTCCACTGTCCTGTTGAAGTTATTAAGTTGTGCACGGTACATACTCAGTATTTATTGTCATAGAGCAGGTCCTTGTGAAGCCCAGATAGAGGTGACTGACTACGGCAGGAAGTTACGGGCTTTATCTTTGCTGCCAAAAAAGGTGTGTGCTTACTAAGGAATAAGTTAATACACAGTGTTGTGCTGAAAAAGCCTACTAGAGACTGTAGTCTCTGCAGGGTTTTGCATCCAGTTGCTGGATTATATAGAATATAGATAATATAGAATTCTATGGTTCTAGAAGGTGAGAGTTTTGCCTTGCTGAACCTCCTTTTTGATGAAAACGATGTTGCTTTGTGTTGCTTTGTCTGCATGTGGTGGTCAGCAGGATGAGGACCTAGTGTAGAGCATGGGGTCATTCAGAGAAGGCTCTGGAGAGACTGTTACAACAGCCTTCCAGTACCTAAAGGGGCTGCATGAGAGATGGGGAGGGACACTTTATCAGGGTGTGGAGTGATAGAATGAGGGGTAATGGTTTTAAACTGAAAGAGGGGAGATTTAGATTAGATATTAGGAAGCAATTCTTTAATGTGAAGATGGTGAGACACTGGAACAGGTTGCCCAGGAAAGCTGTGGCTGCCCCATGCCTGGATGTGTTGAAAGCCAGGTGGGACAGGGTTTTGGGCAACCTGGTCTGGTGGGATGTGTCCCTGCCCATGGCAGGAGGATTGGAACTCAATGGTCTTTAAGGTCCCTTCCAACTCTAACTATTCTGTGATTCTGTGATGTCTCTACAGGGAGTGGAGGTGTAGGGCGAGGGACAATGGCTTTAAACTGAAAGAGGGGAGATTTAGGTTAGGTTTCAGGAAGAAATTCTTCCATGTGAGGGTGGTGAGGCACTGGAACTCCTCTGGCTGTGGATGTCCCTTCCCTGGAGGTGTTCAAAGCCAGGCTGGATAGGGCTTTGAGCAACCTGCTCTGGTGGGAGGTGTCCCTGCCCATGGCAGGGAGGTTGGAACTGATGATCTTTAAAGCCCTTCCAACCCAGTCCATTCTGTGATTCTGTTCTGTGATCCTGCTGCCAGGAGCACCTTGACCCCACACTTGCTGTTGCATTGTAAATCAGTGGGTTGCATCAGTCGGGATGGTTGCACCCACATCGTGCTCTGGAAGGAGCTGGCAGCGCAGTGTACCAGCGTGTTTAATAACTCCTACCAGCTCTGTGACGCTGACTGCAGGTTTTATTGCCAGGCAGAAATCTGTAACACAGGGTTACACAGCTTCTGGAAATACCTATCAGAGTATTGGTGACTCTTAGAAGTATCCCTAACCAGTGAGTGAAATGTTTCTCATCAATAATATGGTCACCTGCTGCAAGCTAAGATTTCTATAAGTCTTTAACCTTGTACAGTAGAATCATAGAATGATTTTGGTTGGAAGAGACCCTTGGGATCATCGAGTCCAACCATCAGCCCTACTCTACAAAGTTCTCCCCTACACCATGTCTCTCAACACCACATCCAATTGACTCTGAAACCCATTCAGGGATGGTGACTGCACCACTTCCCTGGGCAGCCAATTCCAGTGTCTGACCACTCTGGGAAAAATTCTTTCCTAATGTTCAGCCTCAACCTACCCTGCTGCAGCTTGCAGCCATTCCCTCTTGTTCTGTCACTAATTCCTTGTGAGAAGAGACCAGCACCAACCTCTCTACAATGCCCTTTCAAGCAGTTGTAGAGAGTGATGAGGTCTCCCCTCAGCCTCCTCTTCCTCAAACTAAACAGTCCCAGCTCCCTCAATTGATCCTCATAAGATTTATGCCCCAGGCCCTTCCCCAGCTCCATTGCCCTCCTCTGCACTCACTCCAGCACCTCAAGATCTCTCTGGGGTTGAGGTGCCCAAAACTGGACACAAGACTCGAGGTGTGGCATCACCAGTGCTGAGCACAGGGGGACAATCCCCTCCCTTCTTCTGCTGGTCACACAGTTTCTAATGCAAGCCAGGATGCCATTGGCCTTCTTGGCCACCTGGGCACACTGCTGGCTCATGTTTAGCCGCTTGTTGACCAGCACCCCCAGGTCCTTTTCTGCCAGGCAGCTCCAGCCACACTTCCCCAAGCCTGTAGCCATCCATGGGGCTGTTGTGGCCCAAGTGCAGGTGAGGTCAGCTCCTTCAATCACTCTTCACAAGATTTATTCTCCAGGCCCTTCACTTGCCCTCCTCTGCACTCTCTCCAGCACAACCAGCCATCAGCGTTTACTCGTACTTACCTGGAACAAACGCAGAAATCATTGGCTGGACCTGGGCAGATGTTTGTTACTCTCAAAGCAGAGCAGATCTCCTGCTGATGTTCAGATGCTGCGGTGAGCGTGCGAGGTGAGGCGCGGAGGAGCGTGTGGGTTTGTCTAATCCCAGCCTCTTGGGTTGTAGATCTGTCAAAGCCCCAGATTTGCATTTCTTACATAAGCCGAAATCCCAGTGGTGTTTGCACAAGCTTTGTCTGCGCTGGAGGAGCTGCATGAAGGCAACTGCTGCCTCAAAACCACCGCTCTTGAGTTGCCATCGGTGGGATGGCAGGGACACTGTGAGAACCCTTACAAGAAATTTGTTGCTGGATGTTAAAAGCTATGGCAGCAGCGGAGCAGCGTGCACCCTCGATGGACACGCTGACAGCCGTAAGATCCCGAGAACACCCAGGAGAGAAAAACCTCCAAGCTTCTTTTCTGTTTTAATTAATACTTTGGGGTGGGTTTTTTTTGTTGGTGACAAGGTTTCAGAGCGTTGGTAATGAGCATACTTTGTCTTTTGGCCTTTTTTTTCCATATGGGTGTGTGCTTCCTTTTCATTATGTTGTTTTTCTTGCCTATTTTTTTTTTCCCCTAAGCACAGCCGCTCCTTTCAGTTTGAGAATAAGAAATAAGCTGCTCACTGAGCAAAAAAAAAGTTTCATAAACATTGCCATTCTGATCCTTCTAATCCTTTATTACCTGTAGGGGCAGGTGCAGGAATCTACTACAGGAGAGGAGGTTTTTTTTTGCTAACTTCTAACTTCTCCAAAGCTTGGGATTACACAAGGGAGCAGTTTATTTTAGAGGCTGTGGATAAAAGTTGAGAACAAGGTGGTCGAAAGGTGCGTTGCTCAGAAATAGCTTGACTTATTTCGCTTGGGTTCTGCCCCACAGAGTTCTGAGCTGGTGTTTTAAAAGCAACATTGAAATGGGCTGTGGGAAGTCTGTGTGTATTACCTTACATGTTTCCTGCTGTTGTAAAATAGATTTTTTTACTTCTGGAGATGCTGTGTACCCGGGCTGCTTCTGTCAGGGAATGACTTGATCTCAGCAGAGAGAAAGCAATTAATGCTGTTAGCTGTATTGGCTGGGTAATACTGAGATAGTATCTGTGGAAAAGAACCAAAAGGCTTAAAGAAGAACTAAGGTGGTGTTTTTTCATGGGGGGGAGGGGATTTTTTTTTAGCTTGTTAAAACTGTTTAAAATGCTGAAATTGGGGGTAGGGCAAGGAGGGGGGTAAAAAAAATGCATCACTCATCTCTTGTGATTCTCTGGTTTTGTCTGAAGCTGCTGGGTTTTTTGTTTTAAACTCCCCCTGTGATGAGGCATGCATTTCCTTTGTGATTGCTGCCCTAAGATTGTGTGCAAGATGTATCTCATTTGCCTAATATTAAAAATACACGTGTCTGTAATGACATTTCCATGAAGCTTCCCATCTGTCACACACCTTTATATAGAGTTTCAAGGTGTCCTTTTCACAGTTTGGTGGATGGAGATTCCTGTGCCACGGACTAGATAGTGAGTACGGTTCTGGTCTGCAAAGTAGTTCAAAGCAGCTTATTATTTATTGCCAGAAATAAGTTTTCACTAATTGTCTGTCTTGTTCAGTCTGGTAGAACCAACCCATTTGTGAGAGAGGTTTGTTTTTTTTCTGCTTAAAAAGGTTGTGGTTCGTTTACTGGCGGAAATGCTCATCAGCTAATGCATAGGAGAGGATGGGAGGACTTTCCTCCTCCCACCGTTCAGGAGATGCCTGGAAGATTGAAGGTTTTGGTCTAGAGTTGTATGTGCAGACCAAATCATAGCTGTTTTACAGGGTGAGAATTTCTACCAAAAGTCATCTCAAAAGGGTACGTCCGTGCAAAGGGATGTATGAGTAATTGTCATGCTGCCATTCCTATTAGCAAGGCTACATTCCTTCTCGAGTAAAATTGATAAAATGCTGTCAGAGAATGGGGTAACAATGGTATGAAAGAACCAGAGTTTTAACTCTTTCATCCTCAAAATTTGGAACACAAGTATTGAGCAGCTTTATGGGCTTGGCATGACTTGGGAAAAGTGAATTGCTGGGTTTTTAGAGTCCGCAGGAAAGCAAGTTCTTGAGCCCCTTGTGTACTTCAGGTGTGTTGGGTTATAGTGCTTGGGTTTGCTCACATGTACTGATGAATACATGTCCATTTTAAGTGTATAAACATCCTTTAAAAGATGTTTTTTTTTTTCAAAGTGCCGGGCAGCACCTGTGTGCTTCATTCCTGCTGGTGGTGACACCTTCTGGATGCTGAACGCTTGGAAAATTTCACCTCCCTGTTGGGTAATAGGTGGAAAGCTGAGGTTCTTCCCCATGATCCGTGGTCAGTGGTGAAGTAGGTGGAGAAACCAGTCCAAATCTGCCTGTCTCCCAGGCTTGTTATCCAAACTATTATAAAATGTCTTCCTTTTCAAATCGCTTTTCAAACACCACGATGCAAATCTGAACGCTCCCTGCAAATCTGACCTGTATTTATTACCCCTACGTTTGGAAGAAGCCTGTCAAATTATTTCCCTATTGTTTTCAGTAAATCTCCCATTTATTATTCTGAGAAAATTCGATGCATCTGCGGCGTGCACGATCTGGCTTTCTGATATGCAGAGGCACAGCCTGGCGTATCTCGTCAAATCAGTGTAGCAACTGCTTTTTACAAACTACGTGACAACCCAGAGCCTCCTATCTGAGGAGCAGATCAGACTCAAATTTGGGACTCTGTCCAAAAAAAATAAAATACTGCAATCAATCTACTTACTGTGTCAGCGTTCAGCTTGGTTTCTGGTAGATACACTGCGGGGAAAGGAAGTGGGAAATTCACGCTCAGCATCCAGAAAGCGATTCCTGAGTCACGGAGGGTGGCCGAGACGGGTGTTGTTGGTAGGAGTTCCTTAAAGGTTCCTGTGTTTGCAGGGCCAGTAGGTATTAAAGGTGATGTTCTGAGCCTTGAGTGACACGAAGGACGTCGCTGCGTGACACTGCGGATGCCACGTGACTTCCCTGTTTACACTCAGCCCAGCTGTAAAGGAGTATTGAAATAGCTGCGGCGGAAGGAGCTGCTCGTCTCGCAGCATCCTTGCTCCGTGGTTCTCAGCCTTCAGAGCTGCCCCCTTGGTACCAGCGGTGATTTGCAGAGTTCAGGCCCTCAGAAAAACCATATTTAAACGCTGATGGGTTCGAACTGGGTTGAGCTCTTGCTTAAAGCCGTGTGTTTCCTTCCCTTCTGCCCTGCCCCGCTGCTTTTCTCGGCTGCTGGCTGGCACTTCTCTGGCCGGCATCTGCTCCTCGGGTGGGCAGGAGGGATTCCCCATGCCCCCAGTTTCGTGGCTCCCTGGACTTCCCCTTCTGCCCTCAGATCTGCTCAGTCTCAAGAAAATTGCCCACTTGTGCTACTGGGAGAGGAGGACCTGTGCACCCACACGATGCTTCTTGCGTCACTGTAGACAGCACTCAGGTTTGCAGCATGTTCCATGTTGCACCAGGGTCACTTGGGGGTTATAACAGTAAATCTTTTAAAAGTAATCACACTTTAGAAGTGATTAAAGGACTCAAGTTTCTGGGTGAAAGCCAATTGCCAGGGTTTAATCTGCACCCTAAAGCTCTGCTGGTAGATCTGATCTGGCAGTTCTGCCTGCCTATGGGTAGAGACACCAATATCAAAAGACCTTTCCCGATAAAGAGCAGTGGGACCTTTAATATCCCCAACAAAAATAAAAGCATTTTAAAGAGGTCTTTAAATTATTATTACACTGTAGGTGTGCAGCAGACTACATGGGTGGGATATGGCTCTGATACAAGGATCCAAGAACATCATATATCGTTCTTCTTCACCTGTGAGTGCACCAGGATGGGATTCAGTTGCCTGCACGTTGGTTTCTGCTGCCTTTGAAATACCTTGAGTTATTTGGGACATTCCCATAGGACTGGTAGGTACAACACCGAGTTTTATGGGAGCTTTTCCTGGGCCAGGGAGGATCCTGAACATCACCTGAACTGGGAGGAAGCAGAGATGCTGTGTTTGAGCAACTAAATGTTCCTCTAAGTGTCCAAGCTCCTGTTGTAATTGCTGGAGATGCCATTTAGTGCTGAATTCTTTTATATTTGATGGGCTAAAATACTCTGCAGATGCTACTGCATTTCTAGTGATTAAACCACTGTTTGGTTTAATCACTAGAAATTTTCCCTCTGGCACATAAGGTGAAGCAAATACGAATGATAAATAGTTTGAAATACAAACCAGTTCACAGTCTTGCAGTGAACATCTTGGAATTTGTAATGGTAAATGGAAATGCAAAAGAAACTGAATGTTTTTACGCAGCTGGAACCTAAAATCATTAGACTCAAATCTAATAACTTTTCATGAGTGTGATTACAGCTTATTGCTTATACTCCCCATATACGTTTCGGTGTCACAAGCACATTTATTCACCCATTAGCATTTTATTTTTTTGTAGATGAGAATTTTTGGTTACATTTTGCCATGGTTAACTAGTGAATTATTCTTTTAGAGAAGTAGGGGACAATTGATATTTTGAGCTAAAATACTAAGAAAGCTGAGTTTCTCTTCTTAATTGCCAGTTTCTTCTTCTCTTTTATTGTATCTTGGTTTAAAAAAAAAATAATCAACAAGCCCTTTGTGATGCTTTTGATGAGGCTTCAACAGAGATAATAAAAGTATAGTGTCCCTTTGTGAAAGGAGTTTTTAATTACTGTTAATTGTACTTGCTAGCTTCGTTTCTGAAGGGAAACGGAGGTGACCTCACCCTGAAAGTTGTCAGTCTCATGCTGGTGTCATTCAGCGCCTGGAAAAGAGGTTGGGTTTTTTGTTTCTTGTTGCTTTTTGTGGTTTTTTTTAATGAGGAGCTATCAGCTGGCCTGATGGGCCCTGCAGCTTTGGAAGCATTGCCCAAACTCTGATGTCAGTAGGACACTTGTTTCTGAAATGTTAAGCGACAGAGATGAGTTGTGTTTCAGGAGCCGTGGACAGGCAGAGTCTCCCGCTTGTGGTCCATCTGCTCCAATGACGTCCCTGGGAGCAACCAGCACCAAAGACTTGAGGGAGGAGTGATGGAGCCCTTATAAAGGACAATTACCAAAGATCTGAGATAAGTTTTCATTATCTATCCAAAGACTCAGTTTCTTAACCCTTCAGAGGTTCTTGGCTTTGGCATATTCTTGTGAGGTCCACACTGTACCTCCTGTTTGGATTTATTTAAATATTCCCTCACCCTTTGGACTGCAAACTCTGCAGGCCACCAGTGGCTTTATGTGTGTTTGTGCAGGTGACAGCGTATTAAGACCAACCAACATTCAGATGTGACCATAACGTGTATGTGCCTAAACACTTACAACTGTTTTACTCCATTGAGCATCTCCGTGTGTCAGGAGAAGGATGAATAGGAGTACTTTCTTGTCTCTCTCCCCTATTTTGTATTTCTTCAGCTGTTGCCTTGTTTAATCTTACATGAACCTTCTCTAAAATACCCTGAACTTTCCAATTCCATTTCAGTTCACCCAGTGCCATCTGCCATGGTGTCTGCAATGTGTTTCAGTCCTGACGGAAATACCCATTTCTCATCGTTACCTCCACGCTCTTTCATAAGGACGATGTGACAAGTGAAGCTGGCAAGTTCTTCCCACCTCTGTTGCCAATTACATAGAAATGTGGAGAGAAATTCTAAGAGGCTGTGTCCTCAGAGGTGTTTGAATACCTACCTGCCAGTGAAATGGTTAGCAGTGAGGCTCTTTAATGTCCCCAAGGTTCTGGGCTGGGGTGTCCACTCAACTTTGGTTCAAGCAGTCTCTCACTGACTCTATTGACTACTTATTTGTCTGTCTCAGATGTGTATTTAAAGCTGTGGATTCTTGCTTGGTGTCAAAAGCCTTGACTTGGAGGTAGACAGAGGGCAGGGTTCCAGGAGTTCCCTCTACAAAAAGAACAAGCTGTTTTGTTTTCCAGCCCTGTCCTGGAGAAATCTGTGAGCTTGGTATGCTCAATGGGGCTGCTCACCACTTGGCCAAACACGTTAGGAACCGTGGTCTGGAGCTCCCAGTTTACCCCATTCCTTTGCTTTCTGCTGCTCATTAAGAGACAGAATACACATCTCAGTGATGTGAGGTGTCTGAAATGGTTTTCATTCCCCAGCTCCCGCGTTTTGTTTAGACAAAAGGAGCAGAAGTTTTTTCTCAAGTAAGCCATGTTTTTCAGTAAAAACCACTGAACTCAGGTCACCTTACATGGACTTTGTTCAGCCCTTCCTGTGGTATCTGTAATGTAGGGGATTACAAGTGCACCTTAAAGGATTGGTCCGAAAACTATGGTCCTTTGTTAGCATTTCTGCAATTTTACCAAAACCTGTTAAATATGAATATTCTCAAACCTGTTTATCTCCCGGGATTGAGTTTGGTTATCTTGTTCTGCTTTGTTGGTTTGGGTTTCTTTTCCTTCATTTTTTAAGAAATGTGAGACTCTTCTCATCCTTGTATTCTCCAAATCTGAGTTATCATGCAAGATACTCTGCGTGCTGGTGGTGGATACGAGAAGGCATTTATGGGATGTAGTTCCTACAGCGGTGGGTACCACGATGGGTAGGAAGGTACTTCTGTGTTGGCACTGAGTACATGCTTCTGTGTCCTGAAGAGAAATGGAGACTGTTGAGTGTCTTTTTCTTACAAACTGCTGTAGAACTTGTGACCTTTCAAAGGATGCTGTGAATCACTGGACTGGATGGTGTATGGTTTGACTCCCAGATTTCAAAACGGGATAAAGACACTCCAGAAACGCAACCAGCCGCCTCTGTTTAGAAGAGAGATACAGGGTGATTTCTCACAGAATCATAGAATGTTTAGAGTTGGAAGGAACCTTAAAGATCATCCAGTTCCAACCCTCCTGCCATGGGCAGGGACACCTCCCACTAGAGCAGGTTGCTCAAAGCCCCATCCAGCCTGGCCTGGAACACCTCCAGGGATGGGGCATCCACAGCTTTCCTGGACAACCTGTTCCAGTGCCTCACCACCTTCACATTAAAGAATTGCTTCCTAATATCTGATCTAAATCTCCCCTCTCAGTTTGAAGCCATTACCCCTCATCCTATCACTAACTCTCTCCAACCAGGGCTGCCTCCCCATCTCTCCTGTAGCCCCCTTTAGGTACTGAAAGGCTGCTGTAAGGTCTCCCTGGAGCCTTCTCTTCTCTGGGCTGAGCGCCCCCAACTCTCTCAACCTGTCTTCCCAGAAGAAGGTCCCCAGCCCTCATAGCATCTCCATGGCCTCCTCTGGCCCCACTCCAACAGGTCCATGTCTCTCCTGTGATGAGGACTCCAGAGCTGGATACAGTATTCCAGGTTTGGTCTCCCCAGAGCAGAGGGGTGGAAACCCCACCACCACCCTGCTGGCCACACCACTGGGGATGCAGCCCAGGATGTGGGTGGCTTTCTGGGCTGCATCTCTGTTTTGCCCCATGGCAAAAACAAAGCTGTATTCCTGAGTTTGGGCTCAACAACTTGTTTCCCTGGGGAGGAGCGTTTCTCAAGCGCGAGGAGATGCAGGGAGCGTGGCTGCTGTGGTAGCAGTTGTGGATCCCTGCTGGGGGACAGGAGGGTTTGTTTCTTGCCTTTAACATCTTCTCAACTCCCCAGGGTGCAGCACCCCTCTTCTCAGCCCTGGGCACCCAGCGTGTTTGGCACAAAGACAAGGGACATCCCGAGGGCTGCCAGGCAGCAGCAAACCTTGCACAGCTCTTTCTCTCGCCCCAGATGAGCTTTTGATGGTGGGCTTTGGGGGCACCCGTTTCTCGTGGGTGCAGCAAACTCCTGATTTAAAATAAACAATAAATAAATCAACCTGAGCCTGCCCTGGGGAGGAAACAAGTGACTGCAAGAATACCAGAGGATTGAGCAATACGCTTAAAGACATGTTGTTTCCTTTAAGGATTCTGACTATAAATGACGTCACCGAGATAGTTTGGATGTTTGTGAGCACTACAGGGCTTGGAAGGGGAAAGCAAATCGGAAAAACACTGGGAAGCTGAACAATTTGTTTTGTTTTATGACTCCCTGGTAGTTTAATGAGGGAGCTATTACTCATGCACTGTCACTGCACATCTAGAAAATTCCTCTGGGTTTAAAAATTGGCAGGAAAAAGTAGTTTCCTAAAAACCACTGAATTAATGAGATAAAAAGCCCAACACTCAGGAGTCCCCAACAGGAAGGGTCGGAGGCGGAGTTGTGCAGGACTCATGGTGTGTTGGAAATACACTCTGCTGGGTGTTTCAAAGAGCAGAGGGCGGTGGTGGGGATTCAGAGGAGCGATGCAGGAGATCAAGCTTCTGTCCTTATGGATGCAGTACTATGGATTAGGGGAGGAAAAAAAGATGGGTTTGATGTGGGCATTGTAAACTGTCCTTTCCCCTCCTTTCCTTGGTATCCAAAAAATCTGGGATGGGGATACTGGATTGAGGAATTGAGTCCACAATCAGCAAACTTGCAGATGACACCAAGCTGTGTGGTGTTGTCAATACACCAGAGGGACTGGCTGTCATCCAGAGGGACCTGAACAGGCTGGAGAGGTGGACCCAGGTGAACCTCATGAGGTTCAACAAGAGTAAGTGCAGGGTTCTGCACCTGGGCCAGAACAATCCTCACTCTCAATACAGACCAGGGGCTGAGGTTTTAGAAAGCAGCCCTGAGGAAAGGGACTTGGGGGTGCTGATGGATGAGAAGCTGGGCATGAGCAGGCAGTGTGCACTTGAAGCCCAGAAGGCAAATCACCAACTGGGCTGCATCAAAAGATGTGTTGCCAGCAGATCCAGAGAGGGGATTCTGCCACTTTGCTCTGCTCTGGTGAGACCTCACCTGGAGGACTGTGTGCAGGTCTGGAGCCCTCCAGATAGGAAGGACATGGACCTGATGGAGCAGGTCCAGAGGAGAGCCACAAAAATGATCAGGGGGTTGAAGCACCTTTGCTATGAGGACAGGCTGAGGGAGCTGGGGTTGTTCAGCCTGAGAAGAGGAGGCTCTGGGGAGACCTCAGAGCAGCCTTCCAGACCCTGAAGGGGGCCTACAGGAAGGCTGGGGAGGCTCTGTTTACAAAGGCCTGCAGGGATAGGATGAGGGGCATTGGCCTCAAGCTGGAGAAGGGGAGATGTAGACTGGATATTAGGAGTAGGTTCTTTACTCTGAGGGTGGTGGACCACTGGACCAGGTTGCACAGGGAGGTGGTTGAGGCCCCTTCCCTGGAGATATTCAAGGTGAGGCTGGACGAGGCCCTGGGCAACCTGGTCTAGTTGGGGGTGTCCCTGCTGACTGCGGGGATGTGGGACTAGATGACCTTTGGAGGTTCCTTCCGGCCTGGACCATTCTATGATTCTATGACCCCTCCTAAGAAAGGTTTTCTTACTTATAGGCAGTGGTACAAAGCAATATATCAGTAATATTGACCCTCAAAGTGAGAGAGAAACACATAATGAGAAGTAAAAGAGGTACTTGTTGTGTGGGTGTAATTACACAGATTTAAATGAATTTTCACAGTCTCATAGTCTGTATTCCTGTGTCTGTCAGACTTCTGACTTCCTGCTTTGTGTGCCTGCATTATTTTATAGGTCTGTTCAGTGCAGTTTGCACATTGACTTGAGTTAATTTAGGTGTTTTAACCTTTCCTGTCATACCCGTACAGGGTACACGTTGTCCTCATTTGAACTGGAAACCTAATATAACTCTCACGGCCCTCAAAAGCAGGATGAAACAGCTGAAATGCTGTTTCAGTTTGATGATTTTTTTAAATTTTTTTTTTAGAGAGTACAGGAAAGAGAGGACTGCTCCAGTCTGGAAACGCAAGTGAATGTATTTCTCACCAACCTCCTCACACAATTACTCCCTTGTAGCATGAGTTACTCTAATGCCTTCTGCAAAAAAAATGCAGATAAAGCAGGGGCTGTTAAGCAGAAATCCGTGAGGAGTCTGTAATGTGTGATGTAATGATTAATAACAGAATTATCAAACCAGTTTAACAGTTCTGTTACAGTTTGTCTTAAATTACCTTAAACATAATTATAGTCATTCCTTGTTTTTCTTCAGTGCTATATTGGAGTCTGAATCAACTTCTTGTCTGCTCTGTTTTGCTATCCTTGTAAGCTGTTCCAAAATTCTGATTATTCCCCTTTTTTCACCCCATACACAAATTTTAATCCAGAATAGAATCATAGAATGCTAAAGTTAAAAGGGACCTTAAAGATCATCCAGTTCCTTCCCCCTGCCCTGGGCAGGGACACCTCCCACCAGACCAGGTTGCTCAAAGCCCCATCCAGTCTGGCCTTGAACCCCTCCAGGGATGGGGCATCCACAGCTTCTCTGGGCAACCTGGGCCAGGGTCTCACCACCCTCACAGTAAAGAATGTCTTCCTAATACCTACTCTAAATTTCCTCTCTTCCAGTTTAAAGCTGTTACCCATCATGATACCACTCTACTCCCTGATCGGGAATCCCTCCCCAGCTCTCTTGTAGCCCCCTTTAGGTACTGAAAGGCTGCTGTAAGGTCTCCCTGGAGCCTTCTCTTCTCTGGGCTGAGCACCCTCACCTCTCTCAGCCTGTCCTCCCAGCAGATCATCTGCATCTTCAGAAGCTCAGGTTATCTCTGAAAGAGCCTGTTGGGGTACCAGAAGCAGTGTGGTGGTCACAGATGGGTGTTCAGCCTTGCGTGATGGATCTTTGCTGCTTCGGTGGTCCAGAGTGTTGTGAAGCCAAAGGCTGAGAAGACACAGAAAGGAGCTATAGTGCTTTCTGGGAGGGTGCTTCAGTGTCCAGGCTGTGGTGGTGAAAATGCTGGGGGATTGATGATGCACTCTTGTTCTAGAAAGAGCCCTGGTGTTGGTATGGATTTTGGTGGATTTCAGGCTCTTTCAGTGGATATATATGGATTTTAGGCCACTTTTTGCTTAAGTGGGTTGCAGCAGAGTCTAGGAGAGAAGCAGTTTCCCTCATTCCAAGCAGGACACCTTCAGTTGTGAACAGCTGGTGTCTAATATGGGCTGTGCTGATGCCCAGACAGCTACTGAGTTTTATCAATCTGGACTCCAGGCACCTAAATTATGCCAAAATTTAGGCAGAATGGAGACACGTGCCAGATGCCTGCAGCTTCCTGGTCTCGTGGCACGGGGCACTCGTTGGGCAGACACAGCTGAAGCCCACTGCTCAGCTGCATCACCCATGGAGCAGAAAGAATGGGCTCCCCGAGGCTCCAGTCATGTGTGTTTTAGGCTGATAGAAGAAAAAAACAAATTTGGTTTGTTATTGATAGAAACCTACCTTAAGTTTTCCTGCTAATGAGGGCTTAATAGTAGTCTTATAACGTTATCATGGTTCAGCTGATTTCCCTTCTTGGCTAAGTGCGTGTCTGTCGCTCTTTTCTCTCTGTGCCCGAAGGAAGCTGCTTGAAGAGTCAGCGTTGCTGAGAGGGTGATGGTATCTTAGAGGGTGCTGCTCTGGTGGATGTGTCCATCCCACAACCTCTTCAGAGCTCTTCTGCTGGCTCCTGCTCTACCCCTGGACTCTGGTGGGCAGATGTCTGGACATACCGCCTCCAAATGAATATCAGGTTTTACATGTAAACACTCCCCATGGGTGTTTTAAACCTTGCTTTGTCAAGACCTTTGCAGCTGATGTTATGTAGCACATAGTTTATTATCCTAGTCATCACTGTTTTATTACAGAGTCATAGAATGGTTTGGGTTGGAAGGGACTGTAAGGGTCATCTTGTTCCAACCCCCTTCTAGCCTTCACAGATTATCCTCCTAACCTTCACAGCAGACAATTCTGGGGATATTCTCAAGCAAATGTCCTTGACCAGTATTAAAACCAGAAAGAAATCCAACGTCATTCCGTGAAAAGAATGAATCTCTCGATTAAACTCTTTGCAAGGGACAGAAAGGGGGAGCACGAAGTGAAAACCCAGCCTGACTACAGGGAAATGGCAGTGGGGCCACCATCTGCACATGTCACAGAATCACAGATTATCGGGGTTTGGAAGGGACCTTGGAAGATCATCTAGTCCAATCCCCCTGCCGGAGCAGGTCACACAGGAACACGTCCAGGCGTGTTTTGAATGTCTCCAGAGAAGGAGACTCCACAACCTCCCTGGGCAGCCCCTTCCAGTGTTCCCTCACCCTCACCCTCACCCTGAAGAAGATTTTCTTCATATTTAAGTGGAACCTCCTGTGTTCCAGCTTGCACCCATTGCCCCTTGTCCTATCATTGGACATCACTGAGAAGAGCCTGGTGGTATCCTCCTTACACTCACTCCTCAGTCTCCTCTTCTCCAAGCTAAAGAGACCCAGCTCCCTCAGTCTTTCTTCATATGGGAGGTGCTCCACTCCCTTAATCATCTTGGTAGCCCTGCCCTGGACTCTCTCCAGAAGTTCCCTGTCCTTCTTGACCTGAGAGGCCCAGAACTGGACACAATATTCCAGATGGGGTCTCACCAGGGCAGAGCAGAGGGAGAGGAGAACCTCTCTTGACCTACTAACCCTTCTACTACACCCCAGGATGCCATTGGCCTTCTTGGCCATGAGGGCACAGTGCTGGCTCATGGACATCCTGCTGCCCACCAGGATCCCCAGGTCCCTTTCTCCTACACTGCTTTCCAACAGGTCATTTCCCAACCTATACTGGTACCTGTTCTAAACGTGAAATTGTCGATGCGGAACGGTCAGCACTGGACCTCGCTGGCAGCTGCTTACTCTTGCGTGTTACCTCAGTAAGTTTTGCATCTGTTTTCGTGACCATTTTCTTTTCTGATAAATCCTGATAAATTGGATTGATGAAATACTACAGAGTGTCGTTAGGATGTGCCTGTTAACGGACAGAATAAATGAATTAACACGCTGTGAGCTAACGGAACTCATTCACTAATCGAGGAATTCGTTTAGTCGTGTCTGTTACAAACAGGAGAACTCTAATGCTGGTGGGATAAAGAGCAAACTCTTTCTTTACTAAGTCACTAGGGTTTCTTTGGGCTTAGTTTTCCTAAAGAGTGGGAAGTTACACCATTCATTTGCAATTTGGGGTTCTCTGTTAGTATTCTGTCCTAACACCACTTCCAGGCTGACTTCTGCCTCTTGGATTCATTAGAAGTTTCTAGTTGCTTTTTCTTAACCAGATATTAGCACCACGGCTTCATCCTTAGCTTTTTTTTTTCTTTCCCCTGGGCAAGCTATCATCAGTCACGTTGTCAAGCTCTAGTTTTTATTCTGACCAGGTGTCCATAACTCTTTTGGGGTGTTTTTTTTTGGTTTTTGTGATCTCTGTTAATTGTACTCTTGCTCGAAGGCCTTTTACACAGCAGCATCCTCTCTTCGTGCTTTCTCTGCATCTTGGTTCTCCCAGATCTCCTCCATGAACGTGTATTTGCTGCCTCTCTGCACTCATGTTCCAGATCTGCATCGTTTTATGTCTCTCCTGGGACACTTGCCTGCCCTGTGCACGTGCAAATTGATAGCAATCACAGCACTTTCAACAGAAGGGAGCTTTCTCCCATGCCAACTCTCTGTAAATACCACAAAAATACCTCTTTATTCAAGCCTCTGTTTTAAAGCTATACCTTCCTATAATGCCTGGAGTAGATAAGCCTTTATAGCAGGTTTTATGGTCTCTTTATTCCTTGTGCTTCCTCTTTCTTTATGTCTCTTCACTCTTCCTTGCCTTGGGCAGTAAACTAGAAACCGAATCTCTCTTTTATTATGTTTTACACTTTTTATTCTTTATAGGAAGCTCCTAGATAGGTGTGTTATTGGTCCATAACAGAGACTCTGCCCTGCTGCAGTAGCTTTACAGTGCCTCCCTTGGAAATGACTGAGAAGGTAAATGTCCATGTAGCTTTGAAATATACACAGTTTCTCAGGTCTCAAAGAAAATTAGACTAGCAGCAGAAGTTCACCCTTCCTTGTTTTAATGCTTGAATTACAAGATACTGGCCTCATGTATAGCTTCAAAAGATGGAGCCAGTTACAGGGAGGAGACTAATAAGATCAGAAGTCGCAGCAAAACGGCTTCATTTTGTGTTACATTTTTCTGACAGACAGCAACATATTTTTCTAATGCGACCAGAGTTGTTCAGTAGCTGTATCAGATTAAAGCAAAAACTACCCTGCAAAACAAAATTATTTTCAAAATCCAACAGCTACTCTTCCCCATCTCGTGCTTGGCTGGGTTTAACAAGTGAAACATGGTGTTGTGGTCCCCTAATTAGTTCTATAATTGCCGTGGTGTGTGCCAGCATCAGTGTTTATCATTGAAGCATGATGTCTGGTTTTATCCTGATGATGCATTTTGTCCCGTAACTGTGGTCAAATACACAGGCTGAGCAGTAAAAGGGATTCAGGAGTAAGGATTGATAAATAGGCTTGACATTAGGAAAAAGTTTTTCACAGAAAGAGTGGTCAGTCAGTGGAATCAGCTGCCCAGGGAGGTGGTGGAGTCCCCATCCCTGACTGTGTTTCAGAGTAGATTAGATGTGGTGTTGAGGGATATGGTGTAGGGGAGAACTTGTAGAGTAGGGCTGATGGTGGGACTTGATGATCCCAAGGGTCTCTTCCAACCTGAATGATTCTATGATTCTGTATTCACTGCTGGGCATGGATGTAATCAATTCCAGTGCATCCAGGTGCTCACTGGTGGATGGTGATGGTGGAGAACCATCCTTGTCCATGGTCGTCTCTTCACCATGCAGTGAAGATCCTTCTCATCTCCTCACTCTTCCAGGCTCTCCTGTGACTGACCATTGGTCAGTCCCTAAACTCTGCAGGTAAATTTGTCGTTCCTCTCTGTTCACAGCCAGGAGAAACAAGCTCCTTAAGGAGGTGACATAGCTGTGCTCCAGACATAAAGATGGAGAAATGGAGGGGGACACAAACCCAGGGGAGCTCGGTGGTGGTCTCCCGTGCAGCGGTGACAAGTGTTGACCGGCTGCGTTCCATAATAAACGAGTCTCCATTCTGGAATAAAATGAGGTGATGTGAAATGGTAAGAAATGGGTAAAAATGTACTGTAGCCCTGTGACCTTTCTCTGCTTTTATAAGGTGAAGCTGAAGGGGAAACACAAACGTGGATTTAAATAAACCATTTTATAAATTCCAGGTGCTGATCCTCATGAGAGTGCTGTGTGTGTGCCCAAGGAAGAACATGCTGCTTGAGGGAAAACCTATTTATAAGTGTGTTCAAACCGAAAGGTAAATCATTTCTGTAAATTGACTGATGAAATACACTGTCTGCATTGGTTGGGTTTCCTGGTGTGAACATACCTGGCATGTTTTACGTTTGTGGCTGCGTGGCACCACTATGTAGGCAGTGGGTATCTTTAAAAATTCTATTTCTGATTCTTTGCTTCTTCACCAGTAACAAAAGAAGAGTTTAAAGGTGGTTTATTGTGCTCTGAAAATACTTCTGGGTTGGGTTTGGGGTGGGGTGGGGGAGGGTTGCAGCATTACACGTGATGGGAGGAGTGAAGAATATTTGTCTTTGGCTAAAAGATCCTCTGCAGTCTGTTTGCCAGGTGTGGGAAGTCAGTTGGGATTAAAAACAATCACACGTGGAGCTGATTGAATTTCCTATCCCTCTTAATTGCCATCTTTTTTTTGTTCTGTGTGATGATTGTAATTTCACTTCCTCTGCAGTAATCGCAGAGTCTTTAGGCATAGTCAGAACTTGAGTTTGCATTGTAGCAGAAAAACACCAAACCCAACATCCAAAACCCACGTAAATACAAACATTTTCGTGTGTGGTTATTGTTATTTTTTAAAGACAGGCAGGAGTTACTCTTTCCAGGTCACCTTTCACCCTTTAACAGGCACACACAGGATCATTTATGTAGCAGCCTAAGTAAATCCAGAGCTGTAGATAAGCAGAAGAGTTGCAGGCGCCTGGTTTTAAGAGCTCACTTTGTAGAGACCTAAGTGGCTGCGATACAATGCGTGGCACAAGAATTTCAACAGTAGGTGTAGCTCCTGAGTGCTTCATGACAGGGGCATTTCTGTTCAGTGCTGGGATTAGTGTTTCCATTGAAACTTTCACATAACAGCAGCGTTGCCAGGGTGGTTTATAAAAATGATGCCCATGGCTCTTCAGATTCCAAAAGCTTTAAATCAAAAGAAATACATTAAGCTCAAGTAATCTCTGAAGAAATATCTCCTAGATCCTGATGAGACATTTCCTTGTAAGACAGTGGTGGGAATTGGCTGAAGAACTTGGGGCCTTTTTAGTCTGGAGGAGGGAAGACTGAGGGGGGTCTGATAAACAACTATAAATACTTAAGGGGTGGGTGTCAAGAGGAAGGGGCCAGTCTTCTTTCAGTGGTGCCTAGTGAGAGGACAAGGTGCTCAAGGTGCTGGAGCGAGTGCAGAGGAGGGCAAAGAAGCTGGTGAAAGGCCTGGAGAATAAATCTTATGAGGAGCGATTGAGGGAGCTGGGACTGTTTAGTTTGAGGAAGAGGAGGCTGAGGGGAGACCTCATCACACNGCACCCCTGAACAAGTTCTTGTGCAACCTGCTCTAGGAGGACCTGCTTTTGCAGGGGGGTTGGACTAGATGATCTCCAGAGGTCACTTCCAGCCCCATATCATTCTGTGATTCTGTAATAAAAAATAAAAATAAAAATTTATAACGTGAAGATGTGGACAAACATCACTGAGTTTTGTTGTGGGTGGCTACTTTATTAACATACCTGAGAAGACAAGAGGGAGTTACGTGGTTCGTTAGGGTTGTCCTGTACGACTCCTGAAGTACAGCATCTTCTGCTTCTACCCAGCAAATCATGATAACCTTGGGGAAAAAAAAACAACCAAACACCTGGATATTCCTGCTTCTCTTGCCCCAAAGTTTGCTGTTTGACAGGAAATCAGTCAGCTGCTATGGTGATGGGGATGAGATGGGAACATGGACAGAAATAGAGTGGCGAGGCTGGAGCTAGACCATTCCCGCTTCCTCACCGTTGCAGTAGCCCTGTTGGAATGTGGTGGCTGATTTGAAGGGGTTTAACAGGTTATTTCACTGTTTCTTCCCTCAAATTCTCGCCAGTAGTGTAAAATAATCCCTGGGAGTTGTGGAGGGGAAGAGAGTGAGATACTCAAATTGCCAGTGTTTGTACAAGGCTGCACAGAATTGGCTGCAGTGCAGCTCGTGCCTCTCGTGCTTGCATTTGGATGCACAGAAATCTCCCTCCTCCCGTACAAATTGAAGTCAGTTTTCCTTAATGCATAATTCATACACTAAACCCTTTGTCACAAAAACATCTTACTCTTTTTTTTTCCCCCTCAGCTTGCTAAGCCTGTGTTTGTATTTTTAGGATTTCTGCTTCCTAATAATCCCCCAAATCAGCCTGAAAAGGTTTTAAAACAGAGTTTGAAGTAAATCTGAGACAACTGAGGCATCAAGGCTATTGTTCTGTGCAGCGGGTGATTGTTGGGCACCTGCTATTCACAGACCCTTCCTCCACAAAGGATTATTTCCCCGTGGTGTGGGGGACACCCCACGGCTCTGCCATCAGTGTGTAGGTGGGTGGGTTGGGACTCAAGGTAATCTGTCAAGATGTTTGTAGACCAATTTAGATGTATCTTACAAGGAGTTTCTACACGCATCCTTCTTTATGAAGCAGACAACTAATGCTGACATTTGACACTATCCTGGCTGATGGTTGGACTTGATGATCCCAAGGGTCTCTTCCAACCTAAATGATTTTATGAGTCTATGAATATTTTTTTGAGGAATTATGAGGTTGTGATCGAAAAGTCCTCCTTCCGTGGGGAACGTGGTTGGTACCTGTGTTCTAGCGATGGGGTTAGTGGTAAACCTTCATTGCCTGTTTCAACTGCAAATACACTCAAATTCAGATTTTGAGGAGCAGTACCTTAGCTAAAAGCCTCTATACGAGGCTGTATAGGAAGAGAAGAATGATTATGAGGTTGCATTCTAACTTATCTCTTTGAGGATCAACACAAAGAGTGGGCTAATTCAGCTTCTGCTGTTTCTTTTCTTCCAGATTCTGAGGCCAAACTGTTCAGTGATGAATTCTTCCAGAAACGCACGAAGAAATCGTACGTGGAGGAGGCTGGTTTTCAGAGGTATGATAGCACGTGTGTGTCCCTCCTTGGTGTCAGCTGATGGTGTAAATACCTTGCAGATCTTTCCTGTTACAAGCTTTGAGAAGCTTCTGAAATTAAAATGTGTACGTAACGGGTTCGGCTGTTTACCCCAGTGGGAAATAATGGTCTTTGTTCAAGGGCTCTTCGCTTGTTCCAGAGGAATGTTCCCCAGGGTCACTTCCTTGGTAGCTCTTTTCAGTACAGCTCGCCAAAGCACAGGAAGGAAAGTGAGATGTGTGAAGTACCATCATCACTGTAGGGAGTTTTGACAGTAATGGCTTGTCATGTCATCGGTTTCCTTCTCTAGATGACCCAAATGCTGTTCCTTCTTACCTGTTTATGCCAAGCCCAGAGCAGACCTCCTGTTCATATTCAATTCCAGCTGCAGATTCTTAGTTTCTTGCACATTGCTGATTTTAAGATAAACTGCTCAGTGAGAAAAATCTAAATGGAAAAATTTAAGCCAGTGGGGAAAGCTGGACCTTGTATAAAAACCTAGCAGAACTTGAGTAAGGATCTCAAAGTTTGGTGTATTGATTTTCTTCTGAAAGTTGAAGAAGTGTGCTCCATTGCAGGATGAAACTCGTCTCAACTCCTCACGACCAGCTGAGCGAGGGAGATGAGATCTGATGTTATCCAGGGTGTAATTCCACAGCTGATGTCTCTTGCCTAGTGCCAGCTTAATAAGTTTCTGCCTTCCCCCAGCCCTTCATTTCCAGCTCAGCAGCAACGTGGTGCCAGCTCTCTCCTGACTGTGTGGAAAACCAGATGACTGAAAATATCTCAAGAAAAAAAAACAAAACAAACAGGTTGGGGGGGGTGTTATTATTATTTTTTCTTTGAATTAGGATCGTTTGAGTGAAGTTGTTCACAGCGTGGCTCGTGGGCAGCTGTACGGGCACCACTGGAGGGGACACCAACCGCAGCGTCACAGGCGGCGGCGAGCGCTGGAGAGTGTCCCGATGTTAAGTGATCTTGCTTGTCAACACAACATCTGCTCTGGGACTATATCCTGGATGAAGGAGTTTTGCTAGCCACAGTATTATTTCTTGAACTGCTGCTTTTTAATTTTCTTTTCTTTTATTAGGAAAGATGAACATCTTGCTTGGGTAGGTTTTGGGGTTGGGTTTTTTTTTTTTTCTTGAGGAGATAAACCCTGTCTGTGAGAAGTCAGTCAGCTCTGTGGACAGCCATGAATGTCAATAAAGCCTTGGCAAACACAGTAGGTATTTATTCAGCCTTGCAAATTAAAAACATTTTTCCTGCTTGTTTAGTGAAGGGAACAAAAAAAAAAAAGACAAATTATGTAGCGGATGAGCTCCCTTGGTAGTTGGAATTCATTAAGCTGGTGGTGAAAACGCTGGGGGATTGATGGTGCAGAAAAAAGAAAAGATGAAGCAGCTTTTCCACAATAGCTGTGTTTTAAGTTTAAGTTGAAAATGACCCCCCCCCCAAAAAAATCCCTTAAAGACATCTGTAACTGACTTTGCAGCCTCAATTTCTGTCTTGGTAGGCAGTTCTTCCTCACTGCAGTTAGTATTAATTGGTTTTTCAGCTGACAGGCAATTTCTTAATGGTTCCTCGGTCCTTGCCGTGCCGTGGGGTGTCTGCAGCAGCTCCTCAATGAGGTTCATGGCCAAGAGTTAAGTAGGAAGTTCACACAATCACTTCCCCTGCTACAGCCCAGCCGTGAGCAGAGGCTTTGCCAGTCTGTCATCTCTCCTGGGATCCACGTTTTTATTTAAAAAACAAACAAAAAAAAGTAATAAAATTACAGTAAGTTGAGCGGTTTGTCAGACTTAACATACTCAAAGGCCATTGTCTGCAGATTACAGGCTGGCTCGGGCTTTCAGCCCATCAGAGATGGATGGTAAAGCTGTCAGAAGCAAAACTCCACCACCAAAAGCCATTTACGTGGCTCCTGTTGTGGCAGTGCATGGAAAGGAAGCAAGAAGACTTATTTTTCCTACAAATTTCCTGTACAGGATCATTAGTCCAGCTGGAATTCTTTCCAGGGTGCTCCCAGTAGATGTTCCCTGTGATTATCCCTGGATTCATGTGGTGGAGTGCCCACAGTTGTCACTTGCAGAGAAAGCTGGCATCGTAGCTCACACATTTTTCTGAATGCTTAACCACAAGAACTCATGTTGGACTCGTTGATCCCAAGGGTCTCTTCCAACCTTAATGATTCTATGATTCACGGCTGGGAGAGAGAGGGGGTTACCTTAGAGGTGTCTGAATACACCTAAACCACCTGCAAATCCTCAATAGCAAACCCCAAGTCATCGTACTCTAATCTTGCAGTGGTTGAATGGCAGAAAAAACCTTCACTCCTGAGAATAACCCCAGTGATGTTAAATAAAAAGAGGTGAATTATGAACTATTTAAGATTAGGAATGATGGGCTGCGTAGGGAAGAGTGTGGCCAATAGGCCGAGGGGGGTCATTCTCCCCCTTTGCTCTGTTCTCATGAGGCTACAACTGGAATACTGCATCCAGTTCTGGCCTCTCCAGTCCAAGAGAGACAGGGAACTACTGGAGAGAGTCCAGCACAGGGCAACAAAAATGATGAAGGGATTGGAGCATCTCCCTGATGAGGAAAGGCTGAGAGAGCTGTGACTCTTTAGCCTGGAGAAGGCTGAGAGGAGACCTCGTTCATGGTCACAAGTATCTGAAGGCTGGGCTGAAGGAAGATGGAGCCGGACTCTCTTCAGTGGTTCCCAGTTACAGGTCAAGAGGCAATGGGCACAAGGTGGAACATAGGAAGTTACATTCAAATATAAGGAAAAACTTCTTTCTGGTAGAGGGTTCCAGAGCCCTGGAAGAGGCTGCCCAGGGAGGGTGTGGTGTCCCCTTCTCTGGAGACCTTCAAGCCCCACCTGTATGCAGTCCTGAGTGATGTGCTCTGGACAATCCTGCTAAAGCAGGGGAGCTGGACTGGGTGCTCTCTAGGGGTCTCTCCCAGCTCTGAAGTTTTTGTGATGTGTCATTTTCATAATATTCTCTGGAAGGTTGCAAACAGTGTTAGTTTGTAACCACAGGAGCAGAATGTAATCAGAAACTCTTCCATCTAAAATTTCTATCTAAATCTTATGAATTCTGGGTCTGCTCTTCCTATTTCCCAAGCTCTTAACTTTTCCACAAAGCAGATGCATGAATGTAAAGCCATCATCTCTTCTGCTCCTCCTCTTCCTTTCCAGTTAAGTGAGACAATCGCCCTCAGCATTTCTCATCTTTGAATCAGGGAAGGACAGAATAGTCCAAGATCTGAAAATGTTTTAAAACTTACCAGACCTAATTAGGAGGAGGCATCTTGGAGAAGTACAATAGCTCTCTATCTGCAGCTCGTTCGTGTTGCCAATTCAGAAATGGCAGTTTACAGCCCTAATGTGAGAGTGTTTCTCATTATCCATGTTCTAGAAACATGCAGAGTTGTTACAAGTTCTGAAAGATTCTTTCTCCAAAGTGTGAACAATATTAAAAGGACGAATTTGTTTTCCAGATAGACAGATGGGGAGATGCTGGGGTCTACGCCCATTCGAGGGCTAACAGTAAAGGCAGAGCCAGGCAGCTGGACTTCAAATCCCATGCATGGCACCCATGTGACTATGGGAAAAAGATGCTCTAGCACGATTTAGCCTTGCCTTGTGCAGGGAAAGACAACAGTTGTGAAGTGTTCTTGCTTATTTTGTTTCCCAGATGGACTTTCTCATGAAGATTTTTCTTGGAGAGGAGCGTGTTAGCGACGCTGTTGACAGACACCCTCGTGGGAACTGTCCACACTAATTTGGGATTTCTCTCCTCTATCTTCAGCCATGGAGAAGTTGGGTTTCTAGGCTGAGCTAAGTCGTTTCGGTTGTCATTCTGGTAAGTGAAGAGAGGGATGCATCTCTGGAGGTGATTAAACCTTAGAAACAGATGTAATTAATTAGTTAGGTTTTTGACATAGTTTCCTGCCTCCTGAAGAGAAGGAGTTTGTCGATATTTGGCTGTCCTCAGGAGACCACAGGTGGGTTCATCTTGGGTGATGGTTGTAATCAACTACAGTGGGCTTTCTCCCAGAGGCAGGTACGGTGCCCACCACGTCAGCAGGAGAGAAGATGCTTCACTCTTCTTGAATTACACTACATCAAGGCAAAGTGTGAGGTTTTTGCATGCCTTGAGGGGACAGTTTGGTTCTGCCCATACTTCAGAACTGCTTTATTTTAACCGTATTGATGTCTTGGCCTGTCTTGCTCCTGCATGGAAGGTTCCCAGGCAGCTGTGTGCTCAGGGCAGAGCCGGGCCACACTCGTGCTGCTCCCGGCCAAGCTGCTTCCCCACGGCTCTGCTCCACACAGACACTTTCTGGACAGAAAAGCTGTGTCATAAATCCAAGGCTGATGTGGCCTGGCATAGTTAGAGCTCTTCCAGTAACTGAAGCAACTGCCCAGGCTGCTCCATTTGGTTCTTTCCTTTAAAAAAACACAAATGTTGTTCTACACCCGCACCGGGGGACGCTGTCTCATTGTGCTTCCCCTCTGCCCTGTCACCTAAACACACTGTGCCTGTTGTGACAGTGTTATTCTCTTTTTGCTGAGACTCTGTGCTCTACCTGTCAGATCATTCCCAGGATATTCACCGTGAGCACGACCCAGCCTTGTAGTCGGCGCAGAGACTCCCGACTTTCTTGACACGATTCTGCAGATGCGATTCGGCGCTGTTTGCCCTGCCAGCTGAGATGAGAAGCTGCAGACAGGTTCTAAAAAAAAAAAAAAATAAATAATGAAAATACATCTGTTTGAAGGGAATAAATTGTCTAGAACACGCTTCAGTAGCAGACTTCCAGGAAAAAAACCCCGTGTCAGACTTCTTAGAAGTAGCGCTGGGACCAGGTGGGTAAGTGCCAGATCTGAATAGTCTGTAATTAATGCAGTCCTTAACGTTTAGGTTTGGGCACATACCTTTTCTCTTAACGCTGCAAATGGCACTTCAGCGAGAGCTGGCAGGCAGGAGGGCTGGTTTTCAGACTCTCTGCGTGACCTTTTGAACGAATATTCAACGTTTTGGCATTAATATGTAGTTTCTGTCACACGCCAGTACCTCTGCTGCCGCCGTTGTAAGTAAGATACATTAACATCTCGCAGGAGACCTTTTGCATGTTGTTTTGCTGTCACTAGAGGGAGTTTGCAGCAGTGATTTGTTCAGTGGGAGCTGTGCTGTGGGCAGATCGCAGCACACACAGTGTGTTAATAAGGAGACGGTAACCAAAGGAGGATGGAGGTCCTTCTTTTGTGGTTAAACCCTCATAGGTGGTGTCCAAACATGACTAAGAAAATTCTTCAGAGTGGTGCTGCTAGAAGCATTTCTCTTCCTCTTCTTAGTGCTGTAATAGAAAACAGAAGTGAATGTTTGGTGACTCAAACTAAAATCAAGGGTTAGAATAAGAAAATGCTTCATCCCTGGAAATATTCAAGGCCAGGCTGGATGGGGCTTTGAGCAACCTGCTCTAGTGTGAGGTGTCCCTGCCCAGGGCAGGGAGGTTGGAACTTGATGATCTTTCAGGTCCCTTCCAACTCTAATCATTCTATGATTCTAAAAAAGCATCAGCTATTTAATAGGAGAATTAAAAAAGATGAAACCCCATCATGGATAGGTGTTCTTTTGTGGCATTTCCAATGTATTGTTGCAGGAATATTATCCTGGTTAGAAACAAGCTCCCTCAGGAAGCTGGTTTCACATGGTGGTTTAGATTTAACTATTCATTGTCTAGCACCATTTGAAATCAGTGTTCTTGGAGGAAGAATGCCTGCCTTCTTCAGTGAAACGGATCCTCGGAAACCTCGGTGGAAAAGAGGAGAAGGCCAAGATCTTCTTTGCATGTCTCTGGTGATGCAATTAGCTCCACCACCAAACTGTGTCCCTCTGTCTGCTGGGACTGCAGAGTCTGTGGCCCAGGGAGAGCAAGGCAGTGGTGGATTTCCAGGGCACCAGCATGTTTTGTAGTGTTTGTAGGCGGTGAGCCAGAACTTTGGAAACAGAGAGGGGCTTGGTGAGAGAATAAACAAGGCCAAAAAGTGTAATACAGGATTGCAACGCAATCTTGAACACGATCTTGATGTTAATGCACCGACCAGTAAATCTGGTACAAACGACTCGTTTGTACAACGTGGTGAGCAATAAGGAGTGGAGCTTCGTTTGCTCTGGTTCCATTTCAACTGGAAGCCTTATTTAGATAAGTCTTTGTGTTAGGTCCTTACTGCCCTCGTGTAAATGCCTTGTGCATGTATCATACAGGACAGAGAACAGGATTTAAAGCAGGTAATTTTAAAAATCCGAGATGCTGTGTGTTTGCTGCTGGGTCATGGCGTGTTGGGCAGATCGGAGCACGCTTACTGGTTTTCTGTGACTTGACTTCCCGGTGTTCCGGTTGCAAGTCGGTGGCCTGATGCACATCAGTGGTTGTTACTGGAAATGGTCAGTACCAGTGTCCGTGAGAGCTGGACCAAGCGTGGTAGGTCACGTTCTCTGAGGCTACTGGAATCTGGAGACCTGGGAGTGTTTCAAAACTGGCTTTGCAATATTAAAAGATGCGTGTAATGATGGATTTTGGAAGTTCCTGTCAACTGAATCTTTACCTTTTCATCAGTGTGTTAATAATCTTTATAACATTCTTTTTAATTAATAATGTCACAGGTAATTAACATTTATCAAGTATTTGGGGATCCTCCAGTCCAGCGCCGTCCAGCATTTAACTCCTCGTCCTCGCAGATCTCGGTAACCCCTTTAGAGGATGACTGATTTCTTTTGGTGTTCAGAGTCAATAATATTTTCTAGCACCATTTGAAATCGGTTATAGTGATTGGGGAATTGCTGCGTGTGAACTCGATACAGGAGGCTCCGAAGAGAAACTTCAGTAGTGTTACCTGGGATCGAAAACGGGAAAGTGTATTATTGCAGCAAAGGGAATTGCAGAAATGCTACACCTTTAATCTCCAGTGTGATTTTTGTATGGCTGAGAAGATTTTTCCTAGGAGAAAATACAGTCTGTAGTAGATGAAGTAGGTAAAATATGCAGCACGAGGTCTTGATTTAGGTCGTCTGTGTCGAGATGATAAAGGGAGATAGTTTCTCCAGTGCAAATAATCGGTATGGACTGAAGATAAAAGAAAAAACACCCACCCTGTTGGCTTAATGACCTGGCCAGGAGGTTTCAAAAGCCAGCAGCAGGAGGCCTTGCCATCTCCAATTGCCATGTTCTGGACATGATGGAAGCAAGATCTTGTGAAAGATTTCAGCGGCAGCCTGAGAGCTTTTTGCCTTGTCCTCTCTTACGCTGTGAACAGGCTAAGCCACCAAGCTGAGTGACCTTCCTGAGGATGTTAATGGTATCAAAAGACTTTTTTCTGAAAATTCAGCTCTTCAGAGGAGCAGAGCAGGACAGAGATGGAGAGTGGAAGCATGGGTTGTGTCCTCGGTTGCAGCAGGATCTCGTTGGCTGTGAAGATAATTTCTGAAGATCATTCTTCAACCTGGTCGTCATCTGACATCCAGCTTTTGGGATCTAATTTTTGGAGCTAATAACACAGACCAACCTACAGCAGCGTGTCCCTGTAGCAGGGGATATTTTCCTAGATATGTTGGTGAAAACAGGAATATACTGCTTTTCTCCACTTTTCTGTATGGGGAAACTGAAAATCCAGCTTCAGCCTGTAAACAACTGGAGCAGCTGTTGCCTATTCAGAGGCATTTCTAAGGTTCTTGGCAGCAAATTTATCTTCCTCCTCCCCTCCTCTGTGTTTTCATCAGTATGTTCTCCCCTTACTTTTACTTCTTTTTGTTTGATTATGAAGGGACCAGACAGTCACAAACCAAATGAGACTTCACATGAAAAGTGCGTGGCTTCTTTCTAGTCTCTCACTTCCATCCCTTCGCGAAATCCACCCTCGTGATTTCTCTTGTCTTTTTTAGGTGAAGCTCTCAGAAGTGGGTGGCACTGTGTTCAGTACAAAAGGCTCGAGGTTAGCCCTCAAATTAATATAGAAAGGATGAAAATACTGAAAATAGAATGGCTAGCAGTGTATTTTTTGCAACATGATGCAAGAGAGCTGACACCTGCCCACGTATGTATTTTAGGGGCGGTTGACGTGTTCTTGTTGAGGTTAAAAGCTATACAGATTGAAATACTGCACTCTGGAAACGGGGCTTCCAAGTCCTGGGTGTGTTTTAAGTGAATCCCCTGCTTCAGCAGCTCCCGTAGCTCCCGTACAGACTGGGAAGTCCTCAGATGAGCAGATGGATCTGCGTGGAGTTCAGCTGCTTGGACTCTGCTTCTCAAGGTGGGATCTAAATCTCTAGACTGCTTTGCAGAGAATGGAAACTTAGCCCGGAATCTAATCTTAAGGTAAGAATCGATTACAAGGTAATACAGTGATCACACAGAATCACAGAATGATATGGGGCTGGAAGGGACCTCTGGAGATCATCCAGTCCAACCCCCCCTGCCAAAGCAGGTCCTCCTAGAACAGGTTGCACAGGAACTTGCCCAGATGGGTTTGGAGTATCTCCAGAGAAGGAGTCTCCAACACCTTTCTGGGCAGACTCTGCCAGGGCTCTGCCACCCTCTAAGTGAAGAATTTCCTCCTCATGTTTAGATGGAACTTCTTACGTTCAAGTTTGTTCCCGTTTTCTCTTGTCCTCTCACTGGTCACCACTGAAAAAAGACTGGCCCCTTCCACTTGATACCCACCCCTTAAGTATTTATAGTTGTTTATCAGATCCCCCCTCAGTCTTTTCCAGATTAAGACGACTCAAGTCCCTCAGCCTTTCCTTGTAATAGAGATGCTCCAGATCCCTAATAATCTTTGTGATCCTCTGCCATACACTCTCCAGCACTTCCCTGTCCTTCCTGAACTGGAGGGCCCAGAACTGGACCCAGTACTCCAGGTGGGGCCTCACCAGGGCAGAGTAAAGGGGCAGAATGACCTGCTTCAACCTGCTGGTCACAGTCCTGATGCCCCCCAGGATGCCATTGGCCTTCCTGGCCACAGGGGCACAATGCTGGCTCATGGTCATCCTGTTGTCCACTAGGACTCCCAGGTCTTTTTCCATAGAACTGCTCTCCAGCAGGTCATCCCCTAACCTGTACTGGTGCAGGGAGTTATTCCTCCCCAGGGGCAGGACCCTACGCTTGCCCTTGTTGAATTTTGTCAGGTTCCTCTTTGCCCAGTTCTCCAGCCTGTCCAGGTCTCACTGGATGGCAGCACAACCTCCTGGGGTGTTCACCACCCCTCCCAACTTTCATGACATTGGCAAACTCAAAGAGAGCTGAAGGAGATTATTACAATTTTTATTATTTCTGTTAAAAGGTAAGAGGTATCTAAGCTGCAGTGATTTTTTTTCTTGTATATACAGAGTGAGAAATAGTGAGGAAAAAAAACAGAGCTGCCATGTGGCCATGTGCTTGGATTCATAGGATCCTTTTGGGATGTGAACACTGTCCCTGGTGTCCCCATGTGCCTGCACATTGGTGTTCTTTCTCTTCCTTATTGGATCTTCCATGCAGCAAGAAAGGAGGAAAGAAGGAAGAAAAATACATGGTGGAAGCAGAAACACTACATCATAATAGTATGTGTCATGGGTTTCAGTTTGGTTGGGTTTTGTTTTTTCTTTTGATCCTATTTGGTCTCAGATCTTGGTCTCATTTAAATAGTGGAGGTACTAGAAGATGGTCTTCCCTGTCACAGCCACAGTTAGGTGCAAAACAGGTCATAGGGCAATTGCACCAGTCTCAAAGCACTGATCAGGTACCGCAGAACTTAACGTCACCTATTTATTTGCAAGTCTGCCCCCTCCTCCTGTCTGATACCCTGCAGGGTAAGTGCCATGTGTGAGGAGATTGCTTCATGGTCAGCGAAGTTTGTCTTCTGAAACTACATTAAAGTGAAATAAACACTTGGACTAAACCAAAAGCTTCTCTTTCCCCCAACTCGCTTTGGGATTGACACAGAAGGTGCTTGATGGTGGGCTGAGAGCGGGGAGAGGATGATGTGTATTGGTAAGATTTTAATGCAAAAGAATTTTGCAAGTGTCTTGCAGTGTGCCCTGTTTTTGTTCATGAGGCATTAAACTCAATTAATTTTATTACACCGAGCTTAAACTTCAACTGTCACATGGAATTGGCCAAAACTATCGTGATCCTGCATCATAATCTGGAGAAACGGCTGACCTCTGCCTGGGAGAGTTACGTGAAATCTGACGTACGTTGGGAATCCGGGAGGCAAATACCCTGATTACGGTGGAGAGGAGTTTGGGGTGATGGTGGAGAACTGCTTGGGCTTCACAGCAAATAAACTCAGGGTCAGAACTAATTTCCAGCAACTAATTATTTTTTTTTTTTCACACATCATCTTTGCAGAAACCAGTCCTGTTTTCTGCCAACAAGTCATCAAAACTGGTGGATTCTGTCCTCCAGCGGTGTCTGTCAGGTGCTGCATTGCATCTTCCCTTAAAATGTCCAGAACTTCTGTAGATTAGATGTGGTGTTGAGGGATCTGGTGTAGGGGAGAACTTGCAGAGTAGGGCTGATGGTTGGACTTGATGATCCCAAGGGCCTCTTCCAACCTAAATGATTCTATGATTCTATGATTCTGGACTCCAGGGATAAAGCCTGGACCAGTAATGTCTTCCCACCTCTGCTGCTGAACAGGCAAGAGGATGCTGTACATACTTTCACTGGTCAGTGTGGTGGTTACAAACCTCTGCTCAGAAGAAATTCCCAGAATTCCTAGAACCTTTGCTCAGAAGCTCCTTGAAATCAGAGGCAAGAAATTCTTTCCCTGTGTCTTTCTCACCTTTCTCCTTTTGCTTTCCTACAACAGTCTGTGGCAAGGTGTGTGGCTGCCTTATCATCATCATGGTCTGTCTCTTCTCAAGGTTTCCTCTCTGGAAAACCTGCTACGGCGGGAGGTAACTTGGTTTCTGTCTTGGGGGGTCCATAAAACCAGTTTTCCCTTGCATCAAATAACATTTTTTTAAATGCCACTTGTCATAAAAAAAGGAGAAATGAATCTCAGAATCACAAGGATTTGAGTTCAACTTTTTAGAACACCTAGAACATCTCTTTTTGACAAGGAAGGGCTGAAGGAGTCCTTTGAGTCTGGAGAAGATAAGACTGAGGGGGGATCTGATCAACACTTAGAAATACTTACAGGGAGGTGTCAGGAGGATGGGGCCAGTCTTTCTTTGTGGTGCCCAGTGAGAGGACAAGAGGAAATGGGCGCAAACTTGTACATAAGAAGTTCTGTTTAAGGATGGGGAGGAAATTCCTCACTTTGAGGGTGGCGGAGCTATGGAAGAGGTTGCCCAGAGAAGTGGTGGAGTCTCTGTCTCTGGAGATACTCCACACCCACCTGGGCACATTCCTGTGCAACCTGCTCTGGGTGACCCTGCTTTGGCAGGGGGTTGGACTAGATGATCTCCAAAGGTTCCTTCCAAGCCCTGCCATTCTGTGGTTTTGGTGCTAGTCATGTACACAATTGCTCCAGGGGAGAAACTTTCTTGGGCTCTATTTTCCAAAGCAATTAACGTATCAAGCCCTACACATCTCACAGCCTGGATGCCGCTCCCTGAAGCTGGACACTTGCACCTCTTCAGAGCATCTCAGCCCGAGATGAAGTCTTGGGAAGGGGAGTTCCAGCGTGATCTGGAGGAGCCAGCTATGGTCCAGTTCTCCAAGCAGTGCATCGCGGTGTAGAGCGTAACCATCACCGGGGCACGTAAGGCATTTCTCTTGAATTCCTCATTTCTTCAGATACCATTACTTTTTGTATTGCTGTAACATTTCTGCATGCAGGGGCATTAACATAAAACCCAGTAGGATTTCGTTATCATTAATGATTTTACTTGGAAGATACTCAAATGCCACCGTAGAATCGTTTAGGTTGGAAGAGACCCTTGGGATCATCAAGTCCAACCATCAGCCCTACTCTACAAGTTCTCCCCTACACCAGATCCCTCAACACCATATCTAATCTACTCTTAAACACAGTCAGGGATGGGGACTCCACCACCTCCCTGGGCAGCCCATTCCACTGACTGACCATTCTCTCTGTGAAAAACTTTTTCCTAATGTCCAGCCTAACCCTACCCTGCTGCAGCTTGCAGCCATTCCCTCTTGTTCTATCGCTAATTGCCCGTGAGAGGAGACCAGCACCAACCTCTCTACAGTGTCCTTTCAAGCAGTTGTAGAGAGTGATGAGGTCTCCCCTCAGCCTCCTCTTCCTCAAACTAAACAATCCCACCATGCAAGATAGACTTCTAAAACAGATTGGCAGTGGTAAAATCCAGAAGCACAGGTGTGTTAGCCCATCTTCTAATAGCCTCCAGGGGACCACAAAGTGATTTTTCTCAACTAGATTTGGGCATTATTTAGTCTTCAGCTTAGCCTGTTCTTACTGTGGAACAAATTGGGAGAAGAATGGCTTGATAGTCTCCCAAAACATTTTTAATTACTCAAAATAGCTTGAGCTGATGGGATTACCTGCTGAAAGGTCCCTCAGTTCTTACAGAGCAGGACCTGCTCTATATCACAGCTGGGAAAAACAAAATTTCTCTGGAAGTTCATGAAAATTATCACAGATTCCCAGGCTTTCAAATAAGCTGTCACGCAAAGACTGCTCCCTTTGCCTTCCCAGCGTGAGAACTGAAATGGCAGTTCATGAAGGAACAAGAAACAACCTTTGGTGCAAGTAAATTGGCAGATTTCGCTCTGCAGATCCAAATGCCAGCCGGAGAATTTCTGAGTGAAACGGTGGTGTAAAAAGCCAACGCTTCTTAGTGGAGATAAGCCTGGAAAAATTGAAGAAGCTCATGAATAATTTAAAAACCAGCCCACCCACGGCTGGGCGGACGAAACCAGAGCACGGCTCCGTTTGTCGCTGCGTTTTCTGGCAAGCGTGGAATTCTTACGGAGTCCTTGCTTGTAATGGAGTTGTTGCTTAGCTTTTTAATTTCCCTAATGTAAACAGATCTGAGGAAGCAGAGTGTTAAAAACGTTGGGAAGGGGCGAGTGAAAAAAGCGAAGTACTGGTGTGCTGCGTTCCGGGCGAAGCATATAAATCACCGGCGTCGGAACTCGGCTGCCAGCCCAGAAGCGGCACCGGGAGGAGTAGACGAAGAGATTAATTTCTAAAACCATGACAAATCGGAAAGAGCAGAGAGGAGAACCCAAGCCATTTGAAAACGCTCTGCTGTCCGTTTTAACACTCTGCCTTCAACGCACGGCATTTCAAAACCCAAATCAAAACCTGCTTTTCGGTGTGGCGTTCGGCTCCCCGTTTCTGGGGGTGCTGGTCGGCAGGCGGCTTAACATGAGCCAGCAGTGTGCCCAGGTGGCCAAGAAGGCCAAGGGCATCCTGGCTTGTGTAAAAAATAGTGTGACCAGCAGAAGCAGGGAGGTGATTGTTCCCCTGTACTCAAGCNAGTCTCTCAAGCCTTGGGAGGGGTTGACTTCAGTCCAATGCCTCCTGCATTAGCAAGGGCTGGGGATGCCTAAATCCATGTAAAAGTTTTTTGAATAGGAGAAATTAAAAAGAAAAAGCCAGTTGTCATTTGTATTGAATCTGCCAAGCTGCTTTCTAAACTCAGGTTGTGCTTGCAGTGTCTTTTGAGCCTTTGATGTCACCTGAGTTAACCCATCGCTGTCTCCTGGGAGGAAATGTTTATAAATATGGAAAAGGTGAGTGTCAGGAGGNTGAGTTGTTCCTTGGCTGCCTTTTCTCTCCCCCAGCCAGCCCCCCCCAGATGTGAGGTGCCGCCTTTGGCCCGGGAAAGCAGCAGGAGCTGCGTGGTTTGCTTTGCTTTGACGGGAGGAGGCTGTGGGTGGAGAGGGGCTGGCAGGGATCCTGGGAGCTGTTTGCAAAGAGGCTGCTCACGGGGGAGAGTGAACTCACCACCCACTTTGCATGAAATCACGGAATGGGGAAATCCGAGTGAAGGCTGGTGGGGTGAAGAAGGTGTTAGGTTTGGGTTTGCTTGTTTGTTTGTTTAAAAAAGGTGGGGGTGGGGGGGTGGGGATGAGAGAAGGAAGGATGCTGGACCAGCGGGGAGGGCAGTTCCTGTGCTGGTTGGGTTCAAGGAGGATCTGGTTTTCACAGGCGTGCACTGAGCTTGTAATGAATACAAAGCCGGGATAGAGGGAGGAATTTGTTACTGGAAGGTTTGCTTTAGCAAAAAGTAGAACTTTGTATAAAAGTAGAGCTTTGATATGTGACCCATTTGGTGGAAATTCATTAATACATGTCTGAACAGAGAAGTGATTGCTCCCAGACAAGCTGCTGCTTTCCCAGGTGAACCTCTAACCAAAGTTGGACCAAGGGAGATGCATTCCTGGAGCAAGGAGACATAGACAGAAAAGATCTTCTCTGCAGCTGCCTTCTTTAAAAAGATGTTTTTAAGGGCTGGTGGCAAAGCCACTTTTCTTACCCGAGAAGTGGGTTCCCTTGCTGTTACCAGCTGGAGGGGCACATTGTCTCCACCAGAGGAGTACTGCTCCTTACCGTACAAACCCACAAGGAAAACCTCCAGTGTGGCTTCTAGCACTTTGCTCTGAGACTAAACATCACCCAGTGTGAACTCATAGGATTTTTTTTCTTCCCCCTTATTATTATCTAATTTACAATAAAATAGATCACTCAGAGAGCAGCTGTTTATTCCCAATGAGAAGACCTCCCATGTCAACGTTTTTCCACCTGGATTTCTCTCCAAGCCTTCTTGCTGTAGTTCCTCCCACATCATTTCTGGAGAGCTTGGGGCAGGCTGAGAGCCAACAGAAGGAGCAGACGTGGTCCCTGGAGTGCATCAGCATGAGGTTTTGGCTGGTGCAGCCACTGAAGACACCCTGAACCTTCTGGTGGGTTTTGCTAGGTTCTTTTTTGCTCTCAGAAAGACAGCTAAGGGCCTCACCATCGTGGACTGGCTTTGAGGAATGGGCTTCTTGGAGCTTCTCTCTCTGCTTCAGCAAGCGAAAAACGATGTGCAAAACTCCTTCCCCTCCATCAGCTCCGTGGGTGCAAGTTTGTAATCGTTGGAGGAGAAATGCAGCCAAAAAAAAAAAGAAAAGAAAGAAGAAAAAAAAGAAAACCCATTTCTCTAGCTCATTTTCTTTTCCCAGAAAACCAGATGGATGAATCATTATAACAGCAGCTATGACAAGGGACCAGACAACAGACTGAGCCCGAAGCCCAGCCCAGTTGAGGCAAGATGTAAAACTGTCCAAGGATTTACCAGTCCTCCCTCCCACACGTGTTTAAAGGGGCGAGGCTCCACCAAGAGGGCACGTTGCTCTCGTGTGTTTTAACCTTCCTCTTACCTCCCAGTGTAGCAGCAAGGCCAGCTATTGCGAGGACCACAGTAGGATAAATCCAACAGCACGTCAGCGGTGAGGTCCGTGTGCTGTGATGGTCCAGTTGGTGATGTCCACCGCAAGCTGGACCTCCTCACACCAGAGGTAACAGCCTCACTGCTTCATTTGCCAGAGTTTCCTCTGCTCAGAGAGTTATTTGCAAGATAGATAAACACACTCCTCTTACATGCTATGCCTAAAACACTTCGAAACAACATCAGAAGTGACAAGGTTGAAAAAGCGGTTAAAAGCTGGGAGACGCCTGTCTTCAGGCTGCCCACAAAAGCTCTGTGGGTGGATGCTCCGTGGTGCAGTCCTTCATTACATGATTGGAAGGTTGGTTTTTTCTTTTGCAAGGGACACTAACCCTCTCCAGGCACGCAATGGTGGTACTCGGTGAACAGCCATATAGAGGTGTTTGGGGTTTTTTTCCCTTTTTCATGCTCATGTCTGCAGGATCGAAGTGCTTTGGCTGAAGCAACTGCTGTGGTAACATCTGCTTGGCTTTTTTTAGGTGAAATTCTCTTGTTGTATCTGCTTTACGAATAATGAACCGCAGCACAGAGAAATGAGGGTCAAAGAATCCATTAATTTTGGGTGCCCGATTTGACATTGCCAGTATGAGATATTCAGGACTCTCTGTTCAAAGCGCAGATTCCTCTCATGCCTTTCTTTGTTTTCTTCCAACCCCCTGCTTCATTCATTGCCCTCTTCCACCTTCTGCCTGCTTGGGCACTCTAATTGTGATTTTTAAATTCAGATGCTGCTCTTAGGTTTCAAGTGTTTTGGTCTCTGGCTGAAAAGCTGTAGCTGAACTCGGCAGCGCAGTAAAGTGTTCCCTTTTTCTGCAAGGTAAACAAGGAGTCACGGGAGGTCACTGCAGGTAAAAAGCCACAGGTCTGGGAAGAAATAATAGGACATCATTAAAGCTGAAGTACATGTGAGCGATGTGGACATCTCTTCACCTCTCCTGCCCTCCCTGGCTTCCACAGACTCCTATCACAGAGCGAGGACAGCACAAAGAAGCTGCATCTCTAATAGAAAAATACCTGCTCTTTACCTTCACAGTGGACTTGGTGCTTGAGGCTTGGGTCCATCGTTCCTGTGGCAGAGGCGGCTGTGGAAGAATTTCGTGTAGAGAAGGAATGAGCAAACCCTGGGGAGGGATGGGAAGGCAAAGGGGAAGCGGGGGTGACTGGTGCCAAGCATGGTATTTGTTGCGTTGGGAACAGCTTGTACTTGTGGGACTTGGTTACATGCCAGGAAAACCATGAGGGTGAGGCTACAATGCTCCTCATGAGATGTTACCAAGCCCCTGAAGTTGTGGTGGACCAGCAGTGCTGAACACTCTGTGCTCCCAAGCTGCCCCCAACATGGCCATGCCCATCCACACAAGGACACAACATGTCCTGGGCTCCCTCCAAGCAGGAGCTCCCAGCACACTCTGTCCACAAAGTCCTTTCTCCAGGCAGCCTTTGGGTCACCATGTTCTGCGTCCCTAGCTTCAGGACCTTGTGTTTGGCTTTGGCAGAAGAATGCTAAGACAGTGATGTCCCAGGCTGGCACTAGAGAAGGTTTGTGTGGCTGCATTAGCCAGTGACTTGTGAAGATGCAAAGGACATACCCCACAGGAGCAGAGGAGATGAGCACGGCACCAGTGAGCTGAGACCATGGAAGGTCCCTGGACTGTGGGTTTGAGACGGAGGGAGCTGAGACGGACCTGGAGGCAATAGGGATGGTGACCTATGGACACCATGGAGTAGTGCCTGGATGGCTCCAAAGGGGACCTCACACGCATCCATGCAGGCTTTTCCCACTGCCAGAGGGGATTCCTGCACTCCTCCTTTCTGTGTCCTTCACCTCTGGAGCTCTGTCTTGCTGTTGCTGTTGGAAACACCATCATTTCATAAGCAGAAAAGCAGGAGAGCTCTGTTTCTGCCAAGACAACAGGAAAGCAGCTTGAGGACACTCTGAAGCAGGAAAACCAGTTATTTTTAATCAAGCTCACAGAGAAATGTTGGGTCAGGACTAAGTTGTTTTTCAGTAATTTTATTTTTCAGT
>VZTM01013425.1:8001-23417 GCA_013400555.1 Jacana jacana
ACACCTTCGCGGCGGAGACGGAGGCCGCGCTGAGGGGTGAGGGGAGCCTGCGGCCGAGCCGGGTCGTGTGGCACCTGGCGGGGCGGCGGGCTCCGGGCCAGGCCCGGTGTGGACCTGGTGGGGCGGTGAGGCGGTAGAACTAACGATCCGTTGCTGTTTTCAGCTTGCCTGGAGGGCGAGGAGGCGGGCGAGGCGGAGGCGAGGAAGTTCCCCTGCCCCCTCGCCATGTGGGAGCTCGGACATTGCGATCCCAAGAAATGCACCGGCAGAAAACTGGCCCGAAAAGGGCTGCTCCGGACCCTGCGCCTCCGCCAGCGGTTCCCGGGGCTGGTGCTCAGCCCGCTGGCCACCGAGTGCGTCTCCCCCGCCGACAGGTAGGTCCCGGGGCCGGCCAAGCCCCCGGGCTGAGCGCGGAGAGGGGGTTGTTGGGGAGAAGGCTTTAAGCCCCGATTGCTGGGCAGAACCGTGCTGCTGAGTGTCTGCCCTCCCGGTCACACCGCCTTGCTGCCCGAGCGTGAGAAAGAGAGACTCCGTATTAAATCCGTCTGGTACTGGGGGGGAAAAAGCATCTGTAGGTGCCGGTGAAAAAACAAAGCGTGTGGTTTGTAGGTTAATTAGTTCATAATCACAGGCCTGTGGCTACTCTGGCCTTCACGACTCTACGTTCAAGGTCCTGGGCTGGGCAATGGCACAGTCAGGAGAAAACATGTCAGGGGGAATGCTAAGAATTTCCTCCAAATGCACCTGCAGACCTTTTATCCAGACGTATTTACTCAGAGAACAGAGCAGTCTGTAGTTCTTAGCGGAGAAGCTAAGCCTCAGCTTTGGGTTACGTTTTAAAAAAGTGAGTGTTAATATTAACCACACTGCCGTCGCAGTTTTTAACCTGGAATCTTGCACTTTCAGTCTGAAATGTATGGATAAACTTGTTTTGCCACATGTACGGTCAGCAAAAAGGCATGTTGTTATTCCTCATGGCATCGGTGGATAGAGTGGCAATTGGAATTCTCACTTCAACTTGCTGTATCAATAGGGTGATGATAAGAATTTTTAACTGCAGTGATGTTTCCTTTTTCAGGCACGTCATTGCCCAGAGTGGAATTGCAGTCATAGATTGCTCTTGGGCCAAACTAGAAGAAACTCCCTTTCAGAGGATGAGAGGAAGTCACCTGCGGCTCCTGCCCTACCTGGTGGCTGCCAATCCCGTGAACTATGGTCGCCCGTGCAAGCTGTCCTGTGTGGAAGCTTTTGCTGCAGCCTTTTGCATTGCTGGTAGGCTGAAATGTCTCCCTGATGGGAAATATATCACCAGCAGTTCTTACATCCCTGATAAATCAGGAGAGACGATCTGAGACAGCGTGAACAGCGATGCTGTCACACCAGCCATCAGGTTGCTGAGTTTGGAATCAGATCGTCTGGCTTTCTTCCAAGCATTTGTATCTGTGGGTTGTTGGGGTCAGCTACTGAACAGGGGACACAAACTGATGATCCTGGATGGCACTCAATGTTAGAAAAACTGCTATAAACCCACCAGAGACTCCAGTAGCATGAACGCTTGGGCACTTCTGCCTTGATGAGAGGTAACAGCTGCCTGTTAAGGGGGTTGTGGTTAACACTAAAGAAATGGCCCCCTCTTGGTATGTTTTACAAAATCATCACAGAACTTTGCTGGCAATTGAAGGGATGTGCTCTACTATACTGCAGACAAATCTTACCTTCTGAAACTACTGTGTACTACTGCTTCTACTGAAGGACTGTGGGAGCTGGAATCGTTCATTACCTGTACAAAGTATTTTTATATAATGCTCACTAGAAGACTAGGAACTTCTCTTGGCTCCAGTTAAATATTTCAAGTTAAACTCAAATTTGAAAAGATGTTTAATCTTTTTAAAAGCCTGAATCCCTGAACACTGAAAAAATGCTGGCAAACATCTATCTTAGTGATACACAGGTATATACTGAACTTAAGAGACCTGTAAGCTCAGTGAATTCTCACGCTGAAAAAGACAACCAATCTTTGATTTTCTGTTTTAGGATTCCCAGACCTGGCCACCATTCTTCTAAGGAAATTTAAATGGGGCAAGGGATTTATCGACTTGAACAAAAGTCTCTTGGAAAAATATGCAGCCTGTCATTGCCAGGAAGAAGTGCTGAGAGTTGAAAAGGACTTTTTAGCCAGTGTCCATGAAACAAAAGATGAAGAAATAGGTAAGAAAAAACACAGGCACACCCCATCCCTTCTTCTCCTAACTAGCTTCCCCTTTAATCTCATTAAAGTATTGGCAAGGCAGAGGGTAAGAACTTTGTTGACATGTGGTGTTCTGTCTTTATACTGGGTACTCTTAGAAGCGAGTTTCCCTGATTTTGTTTCAACTCAAAAAGATGAAAATGGCAAGTACAAAAAAAATGTGATTAAGAGAAACTGCAATGCTTCCTCTTTTTACTTACAGATGTTAAAAAGGGCACGAATAAAAAGACTGGTAATTCAGGAGGACTAGAAGAGAAATACAGGCATAGAGTCTGACAGCGAGTTAGTTATCCATAACCCCAAGAAAGACTTTTCATGGACATGTTAACATAGTCCCTAATCAAGATGTTTAAAATCAGACCTATAAAGATAATAAAAGTAGCTTATACTAAGTATGGTAGATACCCCAGTACTTCAGGCTATATTCATGGTGAATGTTTGGTCTCATTCAAGACAGCAAGAAATAAAAGCCAAATCAAATGATTGAGAACCTGTGAAGACAGGTGCTCCTAATTACTGTTTTCCTTTCACAGTGGTTAAGTCCCATAAAAGTCAGCCAGGGGATCACACCGTAAGGAGGTGGTAGATGCCTTTAGCTTTTTTGTGCTTCCATCTCTCTGCCATGACACACTGGGCTGAGTGAAGTCATCCTGTTCTTCAGTGGAAGCCCAAATGCTGTTATATTTAAGACAGTTCTTAAGGGGCAACACTACTAGGCCAAGTAAACCACACTTCCACCCCCAATCATGTGTATTTTCTGGATGGACTGTGGTACCAAAGCTGTCATCCTTTGACTTCTTATGGGTCACAGTAAATCTACTCTTTCCCTTACTGAGCAAGAGCTAAACCTAGACAGCTATGCTCTACCTCTCGGTTGAGGTGAACTCGCTAGATAACCCTCTTAAAACTAAACCATTCTGAGACCAGCCCAGTTTCCTTCTGACTGCCCCTACAGAGCTACTGAAGGGAAGCAGGGGGGAAGGACACAGAAAAGAGTGAAGACTAGAATCAGGGGACAGGACATGGTGGTCGTTTCTTACCTCCTCTAACTTCTGACCTGACAACTAGGGGTAAAATTATCACAAAGCTGAACCAGGATTCCTGTGCCTTCCTCTCCCTGCCAATAATCTGAAATGAAGGCAAACCATTAAAATATGCCACCTTCATCAATATGTGTGTGTTTTCCTTGTTTTTCCAGATCCATTTGACATTGACTCAGGAAAAGAATTTTCCAATCCCAACAGACCGATCAGTTCTCCAGGGTAACAAAATTTAATTGAAATACTATTTTTCTTATTATGAGTTGTTTTGGTTTTAAAATCCTGAAAAATGTTTTCAGACTGGCAGAAAGCGATGAAGAGTCTGAGGAGGACAGCGTGAGCACTCCAGATGACGCCACTGAAAGCAGCAATGAGAATAGTTCAGAAGATGCAACAACAGCCAATAAATCAACTACTTGAAAAGTTAAAAAACCAAACAGACCCCGAACCCCAACAAACACACAAACTCCTATGTACAAGTACGTAACTCCTTCTCCCCAACAATCCCAGAGCTGTAACATCTTACATAAAGAAATCTCAACAACAGTTAAGAGTGTGAGTTGTTTGCCTCTAACTCTGTGCTCAGCTCATGCCTTCCTTTAGGTGGAGCTCAGGCTGTATGTGGGCTGACAGGTCTATTGATGAACATAAAGGCTTTGTATTATTTCTAGATAGTGTTTCCATAAATAATTATGTAAAGAACCTGGAGCTTAGTTAAAAAAAAACAACCCAAAACAAACATAATCAACATACCTGGAAAGTGATTTATAGGGATTATTTTTACCTGACAGTACTTTAAGTAAACCCTTCTAACTTCTGGGCATCATTTCAGCTGGAAGATGTGACCAAGTTACTGGCACATGAGGGGCCTCTGACTTTTTGCAGGTGTGAACCTGCCAGACGTATTTTAACTACTTAATCTAGTTTAAGGCTACCTAAGCTTAAAAGGAAAAGATGCTTCCTAGAATTGTTTTAACACCTCAGTGTGTCCTTCCAGTAACTTTCAGTGCTATTACTTATTTGCTCCAACAAACAGTCCTAAGCCACATACAAAGATTTGGCACTTTATGTTCAGAAGGGGACAGGTGAAGTTCCAGGTAACTGCATTCTTGTTACTGGAAGTGTCCCTCTGCCCAGTCAGAAGTGCAAGATTTGAGACAGAGCCTCTCACCAGCAGCTCAGTTCACTTTTCTGTATGCTGGCCAGTGCAGCTAAGTGCAGCTCTTAGCAGGTGTTTGCTGTACATTTAAAACGGAAGTTGGGTTTCCAGCATCCAATGGGAACTTCCTTAACCCCCTAAGCAGAACTGATGATACTAAACAGTTAGTAGCATTACCCTCATATATACAAGCTCTTCAACTCCCAGCAACATTTTCAGCTCTTAACTCTCTTCTACTAGAGTGATTAAGTGCTAGCCCTGCTGGAGCTAGAGCTGGGACTCACAGCAGTGGTTTTAATGGTACAAATACTCCATTTCCTTTTAAAAAGAAAAAAAAAAAAGCCTAAGCAAATAAAGTTGACAAAGAACCTTTTCCTTTAACTGTTGCTCACTTTCCCACCCCCAGCATACAAAGTCTCCAAAATCAGCTGTTGTTACATGGGTTTCTAGATAGCAGCAAGGAAGCAGCCCTATACTATAAAATCAATTTGTAAAGGTCTGAGAACAGAGAGAGGGTGTTGGCTCCTCTAATTCGGGGAATGCTTTTCTGTTCCAAAGCTACCACAAGCAGCAGCAGACAGACCAGAGCTGGGAACAGAGCTGTATCACACCGAGTAACTCGCAGCTCTAGCAGTAGCCTTTTTTAATAACAAAAGCACTAGAAGCTACAGCTCAGATAGAACAAAACTTTTTACACTTCATCGGTTTTGCAGAATGATTTTGATTAAAAAATACAATTTAAAAAAGCAGTGAAAGTTTAATAGAGGGCATATCAGCTTGACATACATGAAAATAACTTACATAATTTAACTGATTTCCTTTACAGAAGGAAACTGTAATTGCATAGAGCACGTCCTTTTCCTAAAAGCTATATACATTGACATATGGAAGAAGGCACAGAAGTATTTCTGATAAACAAGTACCATTGGAAATCCTCAGCTGCTGCAGGTCCCCGTGCATTCCTTGCAGAGCTTCTACTAATGTTCACATCAGCCTAACACTTGTGTGATTTTGTTAAGGTGGCCTCACCAGTATGTTGAACCTGTTACCCACAGGAAGGAGTTGGTCTCTGGCTAGTGAGCTGTTTAAGGAACTGACTGGAGTTGAATAGCTGCAGTCACTGCTGCGAGCCCACAGAAGGGGGCTATTCATGGGGGGGGGTGAGGGTAGGGAAACGAAGTGAAGGCAACTTAAAAGGTCAGTGCAGCATCACAGGCCTTAAAAACGGGACTTGCACTGAATTGTGTTCAGAGCCATTTAAATGGCAGCCTTTTAATTATTTTAATGAAGATAAATGAAACAAAGCCCTTTATATAAACAGTTTATTTACTCTAAACAGCAACACAGACAGAACGCCATATAAACACAAAGGAAGTGATGCAGAATAAGGATGCTGGCTGATTTTGGATCTTGGAGGCTCTTAAGCAATAACAACCTAGTTTCTGAAAGATAGAAGAACAAATCCAGGGAGGGAAGGGGGTGGAGGGCATGATTTTTTTTTTCCATACAGCCAGCTAGAGGCTAAATATAGTTCTAACATTTTAAAGCATGCCTGCATCAGATAGCGAAGTAACTAGAGATACTAGTGAATTTATAGAAGTATAAAAGTTTATAATTTTACAGCAGTTGAAATACTGACATCAATATTAAAATAAAAGCAAGTTTTACATAACAATCAAAAATACAAAAGACTGAAGGAAGAGACCCTGTATGAAAAAACTGGGGGCAATTCAGCAAATTTAGAACTGTATACAAGTGGCGAATATGGAAAATGGCACAAAAACAACCCCCTACCCTAAGTGGATATTAATTGTACAGAGCAACATTAGATCCTGCAAAAGTTTTGTAAACAAGTTCTTGCCAAACCAATCCCTTCCTCTTTAAGATGCTGCAAGACAGATGCTTATGATGGTGCAAACTTCTTGGCTTGTGCTCGAACCCTCTTTTCATATTCCACTCTGTTTTGGCTGAATAAAAGAGAGAAAGGATAATTACAGCTTTAGGAATCACAAGGCCATATTACAGAGTTAGTGTTCTTCTATTTCTCTTCAGTATGAAACTAACTCATTGCTGACTGCAAAACCATTGACAGGAGTTCACTGAACACTATAATGTATTAAAGCATTTTCTGGACCACTACTTTAATAATTTCCTTTGGAGGGAAGTAAGTTACTGTTTAACTTGTTTCTTCCCAAACTTCATCTGTTGTCAAATGATTGCACTATCTGACTTCCTTCATACCTCACCAGTCTCCAGAAACAGATTTGTATCTGCTCGTTCTCAAGGCCAGCTGTACCTTACATGCAGCCATTCTTATTCAGCTGAAAATAAGTTTTCATTCCCCATGATAAGACCTGAAGTCCCAAACAATAAATTTCAGTTTCCGAAGAGCACAAAGTAGTTGATAAGAGCAGTTCACCAACAGTTGGTAGATTTCAGACTTCAGATTTTAAAGTATTATCTTTACTGCTTCAGGAAGAGAGGGAATATGCTCTTTAAGAAACAGGCAAATGATAATGGCGTGGTAGTTTCAGCCTTCATCTCTGCAGACCCTTATTCACAGTGTTAGGTTTTTTTATCCTAATCTTCAGCTGAAAAGAAAACAACCTAGCTCAACAAACCCACTAGTTCACTAAGTCTAGCATAGTTGCTACAGACTGATTAAATAAGGAAGTACGACTTCAAGGAACGATGACCAGTCTCAGACTCAACACATAAAAGGGCAACTTCTTGGTTTTCTGCTCTTGGGCCAACAAGGGATGGTAGTAGCTTAGTAGAGCATCCATTTACATTCAACACCATATTTTGTATTAGCTGTCAGAAGCGTCAGTCAAGAGCTAAACAAAAATTTGTTACCATTACTCTTGTGGCAAAGGTAGTTTACAGTGACTAGATTGTGCAGTAAACTTAACTTACTTTCAGCTAGGAAGGCTTGCTGCAGTAAAAGAGAAAGAAGCAGCAAATTATATCCTCGGGAGTTGACAGTTTAGGTGGATGAAGAAATTAAGCCAATTTGGTCACATCCAATGAACAATTACCAGAGACTGAAAATACTCTAGTTTCTTCTCAAACAAATTTACAAATTCTAAAATTCTTAAGTTATATTGCACTGTCATGTGAGAACACAGCCTGGCTGTTAGGTCTCACACCCTCAGAATGCACACAGGAGTGCCCGTGCCTGCAGCAGAGGAGGAAGCAGGTTGGCACGCGAGGAGTGCTAAAGTGCCACAGAACCAAAGCAATCCTGAGAATGAGACCAAGTATTTTGGATACAAATTTTATTCTCTAAGGTAACAACTTGACTAGAAGACATCTATCTAAGCAACACTGCATCTTCCCCAGTATTTATCAACTATGCTAAATTACAGATGCATACACAATCCTGCTCTGCTGAGCTGCTTCTACCAGTTACTGTTTTCACAAAACGCCCTGTATTTCCTACAGCAATCACAGCAGCTCTTTATCCTTCAGACACAAGTGCTTATAAGTAGCCACCACTGGATAGAAGTTACTCCTATGCTGATGAACATAACTTGCCACCTAATTCAGCCTCCTCTATCAGTGGTCTCCAGATATCTCATCACTACTACTCAGTTAACCTATAGAGGAAAGGATTCTATGTTGGGCTAGAATCAGAATGAGAATTATGGTCTAACTGAAAGCAGTCTTTACACTTCATTACTGTTGCAATACTAATAAAAGCTCCACTAGCCTATTAACCATGAAGTTACTGTTTTGTTAAAGTTTAGCACAAGCCAGGCATCTCCACAGGATACAGCTGTGAAGGCAGGTAAGTTCCCCATATCATTCCTAAAAACATTTGCATGTTATAGTATAACTAACAGACAGCTGCAGGCAATGTTACAGCTTTCAAGCTGATACACAAAGACACTTACCAGTAAATTGTGTAAGCCTCTGCTTGAGCTGGGTCTTGAATATTTGGTTCATTTAAAAGTTCTTGTATTCCTAACAAGATCTGTGGGAGAAGGAATAGGAGTAACATAGGCACAGGTACTACTAAGAGATGTCCCCTTATAAACCAACTGTAGAAACAGTGAACCTCTTACATCCATATTAGATAAGCAAGCAAAGCAAATAAAAGGGCTAAGAATTTGTCTAAGGAGAATTAATGACCTGTTTAATTGTGATTGCTGGCCTCCAGTCCTTATCCTCCTCTAAGATGGAGAGACACACTGTGCCTGAAGGATAGACGTTTGGGTGGAATAATGGTGGTTCAAATTTACCTGATGAAGAACAGAGAATTATTTGCATGCAGCACTAAGACTAAGATCAGAGAATTGGCTTAGATCAGTGGAAAAAAAGAAACAAAACCAAAGTGACCAAAGATACCACAGCCCCCTCTCACCCCCCAAAAAACAAAAGCCTGCACAGATTTGTGGAGCTATTAATACTGTTTTTCTTCTTGGCTCAGCCTGCACCTAAAGCAGAAACTCCATCACATCTGGAATGATTCCCCTTCCCTCATTTCACCACAACTTTCTAAATGCAAAGTGCTGGGTGGAGAACAACAAGCAAAAAAGCAACTTTCCTTTACAATACAAAATCTCTAAGAAAGTAACAAACGTTCATAGAGCCCACAGACTAGTTGAACATTGTTCTAATAAACCTGGAGCTTTTTAGTAATTTAACTCACATTTTGGGGGTGAAGAAGGGTAGTCATCCTTGAAAAGCATTCGTAGTTTAAATAAGCCTCCTTCCCATGGTGTCTGTAAAAAGTTGAGGCAGAGCTTGGGTTACACCAAGGAAGAGTCAAACTTGTGAAAAAACTTACCCAGAATACAGTTTTTCAGGCAAAGCACAAGACACCCTTCTGCTACACAGCAGAAAATAGCTGTCCTACACTTGCATGCTGTCTAGAATGAGACAAGTCATCCTACCTACAGGAGGAGTTGGAGAGAGAAAACCCTGCTTTTCCACTTCATTACAGCTAGTAAGTGTTGTCAAGTCCTCACTAGAGTTGGAACCATCAGCAATAATTTCATACACAAGTAAAATTATCATAATACAAAGAAGAACAGAGTACTTCTAAAATTTTACATGATAAGGGGACATTTCAACCACTAATCTGTCTCAGAGGAAGCAGGTGCAGGACAGCAAGCCTCCAAACACAGAGGCAATGAAGAACAACTGGTTGGTCTGGTAGAGATGAGCAAGGCATGCTGCTGCTTGTTAAAGGGACAGCATTTTTACTCAAGTAAGCCCCCTGACTTTTAAAATAAATCTCTACCAGGAATCACATGAGCAAAACTGATCTTTTCCTGCTGTGATGCATTTTCTAGGAGTCAAGAAGCTGGTTTTGAGAGTCTTGTTCATTCCATTTTGTGGTTTACAAACCTTCAAAGCAGTAGCAGAAAGTTTTCATGAGTTTTGCCATCTTGATAAGTTACATAATTTGCTACTATGAGCGATAACCTTGGCTTGGCAGAACATAAGGGGTTGAGTTTTTCCTTACATTATTATTTTTAGGTGCTTAAGAACTTGAGCTGTGCAGACAACTAGGTAAGTACTGAACTAAGTTATAGCCATAACAGCAGTTCTGCACTGAACTGTAGCAGTAGTACAGAATCTGCAGGCTCTGCCTGCACACTTTGTCTTTGCAGAATCTAAGAAATGAGATCTTAAGTCTACTCCAGCAAGGTAGTAAAAGGCAGCAAAACCGGCAAAGCCACATCCAAAGTCAGTCCCACATCCAATGCAAAACACTAAAGACCCTCATAAATAAAAACTGTGAGGTCATTATTAGTATTATCTCAGAAGAAACTGCATCAAATTAATTCAAGAATAATCTCTACACACTAAGTAACATCTCGAAGAGCAGAAACAAGATTCTGCTCAGAACGAGATGTTACAATGGCAGTGTACAAAGTCAAGTTTCATGCATTTAATCATCATTCCCACTCGTAAGTTTGCCTTTGTCCTGTCCCCTACAACCAGACCAAGCTGAGAAAAATAATTCTGGTCTCTACAGACATTTTCCTTTCTTCTGTTATTTTAAAAGGGACACAGAAGGACAAGTGAACTCAGATAGATAAAAGGAACAGTGTCAGACACTTCTTTCCCTAAAAAGAGAAAATTTCATAAAATGGACAGCAATGAGATTCCATGTTGATAATACAGAACTGTTTTTCCATAATATCCAAGAAGTTAAAAACAGCACTATGGTGCTTCTGTGGGACTGAAAGGTCTTGCTGCTTTATGGACAAGGAACGTACCAGCACTTAACCAGCAGAGACAATATTTTGGCAGTATTGATTTTCAAGATATAGGGCATAAACCAGCATTTAATAGGTAGAGAAGACATGATAAACCCTGGCATGAAGACGACAGCATTCTCAAGTTTGCTCAGTGCAGGATTCTTACAAGTTCCTCTGAAGACTTTTAAGGTGGTCAGTGCCAACAATTGAACAGGCTCACAGTGTATTTTGTCCAGTATCGTTCTTGGCCCACTCCCCCCAGATTCTAAAGGAGCAGCAGCATCCAAGCAGTTCTGTTAAACTACCTCCAAGCTATAGTCTCAGCTGTCAGTGCAACACACGAGCAGGGTTACGTTACACCGTCCATGTTATGTTAACACCGTAGGTGAGATATGAGGACAACAGTAGTCTTACCCCTTTCTTTCCTGGAATAGCACACTCCCAGTTCATTAGATTCATTGTGCCATCTGGATTTTTTGTAGGTACTGCTACAAATCCCTGAATTAAGGCAAAAAGCCAAAGGGTGAGGATTTTGGAAGATGTACTTAGAATACTTCATGACATTTTATCTTTACAGTTACTCATTTTTGTACAACATAGTTTTAAGTATCTTTTTTATTTGAAAAATTAATTTAATAAAAAAATCACATCAGGGCAAAGAAAAGTCATCATAACATCATAAAGTCAGAAATTTGACAGTTCTCATACTTACAAATGGATGATCTTTTCTCCAGGCTTTTCTCTCCTGTGCAAGTCTGCTAAGAGCTATGCCAGACATATTCAGAGTCCCTCTAAAACAAAAATAATCACTTCTAGTATAAAGTTTAACATATAGTGCAAACTACACATTATATTATCTGTTCATGAGCCTTGCTCACTCGGCAAATATTTTGGCTTCTGTTTTTCACTGCTATAGCCAAGACACATTTTTGCACACCCCGCAGAAGTTATCAGGAATAACATCGTTTCCCTATGTCAACCACCTCTTCGTTACTGGACCTGACCTACAAAAGGATATCCCAACCTCATGTTTTATGTTTGAGCCACATCTTAGAAACGACAACAGAAACAATTAGTAATGGGAAGAGAGCTCAGACTTCCTACTTGGGTGACTGATAAACACACATCTATCTCCTAACTGCACCACAAAAGATACGGTTCTCTTCTGTAGGTAAAGACCCCATTTCTGGCAAACAGGCAGATAAAAAAATGCTATTTTTAGTCTGTAAACTCCAGACCACAGCCAGTATTCTACACAAAAGCAATACAGGCACAGAACTTAGTCACCTCAGTTTTGCAGTGATGCCACTATGCAACTTCTAGGCTGCAGTAGAAACAGACAGCAATGTTGAACTGAGCAAAGGAAGAGCCAGTGGCCCACCCAGCCCACAAGGCAGGTTTCCAATTCAGTATAAAGCAAACTACCTTTCTGCACCTTCACTGCCCTTGTAACAGCCAAGGAGGGTGACTGAGTGCAGAAGAAACAGAGCACAGGTCACTACTGCATGTGACATAAGGATGGTTCTAGACACGATGTTTCCAACAGTGTGATGGCTTCACATTCAAGGGAGGATTCTCTGTTCACCCAGAATGGTAGTCAAAGTGAGTCTATTTTTCATTGACAAACTGTGTCTAAACTCAGGATTTCATTAGCCACACGGTCAATACAAACTCCAATGGAGACTTTCAATCCTCCTACCCACTGCACTTCTACCCATTTGAAGTAAGAGCTGATACTTGGCAGCAGGAGAAGTCGGGCCAATTTGTTCTCAACTCCACACATAGCTAACAAGCCTTTACAACAGCCAGGAGAGTAGAATTCTTCCACTAAAGAAGCTCACAGAATTAAAGGAGTACTAGCACTCTATTAAACATTTAAGCAATGGTTAAGAATAGTGCAAAATTCACGTTCTGTTAATATGCAGATTACTTGTAAGAGTACAGCACTATAACCATAGGAACTGGAGCTCACAAAGATTCCGGTTTTAACATCTCACACGTTCCTGCTGGGGCCTTTCAATAGAAGACTTACCAGGCACTGACCTATTCCATGTGAGTTTTCTCAAAATGCTCATCTCATGTCCATCTGCTATGCCCTTTAAAGATTAGAAGACGGCACACTTCCAGTTTAAGTATCTACACATCAGCCAAAGTGGCTTCAGAGCGCAGACACCTTAACTAGAAATCTTTAAAAGAACCAGATTCGGATTTTTATGCAGTTCCTAGGATAGCACTAAAAAAAAAAATAATCCCTCCTCCTAGCCTTTTTAAAAAGTCACTTTTGCATGGATGGCCATAATCCAGATCAACTTCAAACTAGCAACTAAATTAATGTCAGATAAAGCTTTTTAAAAGGGACCATTAACATTCATTAACCGCAGACACTGAAAAAACCTATATTCAGTCCAACATTCCTCTGGTATTCCCAACACATGTACCTGTACCTTGGCTCTATCAGATTTGCAGGATTTAATCAACACAAACTGTACCTACCACTTCAGATTTTAGTCTGTTCACACACAGGAGATATGGAGCCACCAAAAAGATATGATCAGAACAAAACCAAAACCAAACCAAATTATACAGGGAGTAATTTAAAACATTTTCTGAGTCCATGCCCTTGCATGCAAATGAACTACTGAATACAAAGCAGAATTTCAGTTGTGCTGTTAGTACCTGGTGGTCCACTGCAATAATACTAACCTTCCCATAATAATTTGAGAAAATTTATGCTTATAAACCTCTCAAGTATTCTTAGACAGTTTAGTAACTCAGCTACCTTTTCTGCCAAGAAATATATTACAGGATGCTTTCAAATACCTGAATTATATTTCCTGTGGCTAACAGCCAATTAATTACATGCACCTGAAGGAAAATGCCAGCTTCTCAGAGGGCACATAAATAACTTATGTCCTACAGAACATAGCCAATCAAGTAACTTTTCAACAGAAAACTCCAAGTTTTCAGGCTCTGTATCCTGCTTGCTTTTGCAGTTGGTTATGTGCTATACTGTGCCTAGTAAATGGAAAATTTTCTTATCTTTTATAAATACTTTTTCAAACCTTGAGGCATTTCACTTAGTTAAATACTGATAGACAATATCCAAATTTCAGTGTACAGGAGAGACCATATGGTCTCTATAGGCTTCAGTTATCCTGGTAAGGGTACACAAGCATCTAAAACCTCACCACAAGCTAGGAACAAGTAGATATTACAAAGACATTACAAAGAAAATCCACTTCAAAAATTAAGCATAAGCATCCCCTCAAAAGCAAAACAGTCCATTAAAAATGCCAATAACTCACCAGCAGCTCTTCAGTGAAATATTTTAACTTTAGTTCTGCTGGAGCTTAAAATAGGACAGAGATTATTCATCTCGGTGTGCGTTTTGGTCTTAGAAATTATGGAACAGCAGGAAGGAGTGAGATATTAAGCAGGCATTAAATCTGAAGATATGATGTTCTTGCTGCCAGTTTTATCTTCCTCAATAATTTAGGTGTGTGGTTTGTTTATTGTTGGAGGGGGGGTGGGGGATGGTATTCCTCTCACTCCTTGGGAATAGGAGTTTGTCCAAATATCTGCATTTTAAGTTTAACTCTTGTAAGCTTTTGAAATACCGCACAAATGCAAGACATCTCTATTAACCTGATATAGGGAAAATTAAAAAACAGCACAAACCAAAAAATCCACAAACATCCAGCCACCAAATCCACACAAACAGACCAACTTCAAACACCCCAATTGTAAGCATTTTGATTTTTTTTTAATATCCCATCTAATATGTTTTCTTCACCTGAGAAATTTACTGCAATTAAGCAGAATCAAATACCAAAGCTATACTACATTGCCGGAAAGAACACAAACTGTTGCACCTAAGGAAGTATAAACAACCCTACATTGCAGGGATGAGACAAGCTAGAGATCAGTCATGTTTTGCTTGGTTTTAATCCCTCCAAACACACCCCAGCATTAAGAGGTAGCAATGTCCCTTTTACTGCTATCAACTCATTAGAAAATTAACATACTTCCAAACTCATCAGTAGCTTGCCTTTGCTGCTTTTACTACTACTTATTTTGGAAAAAAAGGACATAAAACCAACGCACTTCTCATTGTTGCACACTTTGTGTTCCATTCCAGATCTTACCTATCTCAATTCTCTGATGGGGGAGAGGAGGGAACCTACATACAAATACAAGCAAGTCTTACTGTGGCACAGGAGTACTTCTTTGCAACAGCAATCACACCCACAATTCTGACCCGTGGCAAGTCTCTAAATACATCAACAACAACGCTCTTGAAACGTTAAGAGCTTTCCATAGCTCTTATTAATTCCAAACAGCAAAAGAAAGAAGCAAACCAAAACAAACCCCCAAGATCGCTAGCCTCACTCTCTTACGTTGTAACTTAAATACTGACACAGGAAGAATTTATCAGTTGGAGTAGTCTGCCCCAGGACCACACGAACTTTACTTTTCAGAAAGCAGAGAAAGCCAAAGACTGAGGTTTAATCAAAGCACACTAACTCCAGACAGGAACGGGAAGTATCCTCTTGCCTGAGGCCTGAAAAAGGTAGAAGAGGCGGCACCAGCCGAACGGCTACCGGAGCCGCAGGGAGACAACAAAAGGAGTCGCGCGGCAATCGGTCTCGGTGCCTGACCGGCCGAGGAACCCGGCCCAGAGCAACCGCGGCCGGGCCGAGCACCGCCTGCCTCCGCTAAAGGCCGCTGGCTTCACAGGCCCCGCGACGGGGCCG
>VZTM01013425.1:23903-48897 GCA_013400555.1 Jacana jacana
CTCGAGCCCGGACGAACCCCGCCCACTGCGCCCAGCCCGACCTCTGATTGGAGGGTGGGGGCTCCGCCCCCGGCGTGGCCCTCGCGGGGTGATGGGCAGGTAGGAGAGCCTGTCAGCGGGAGCGGGGGGCGGGCCGAGCGGGCGGTCAGGCAGGCCGTATCCCGCCGTCGCGACCCGTTCGGCGGCGGGAAGCTCGGGGTTAGCGGAGGACCTGGGGCTGTCCACCGGTCCGTGACGGTCGCTTCCCGCGGTGCAGCCTTCAGTTGTGCATTTGGCCCAAATCTGCTTTTGTTGTACCTCATTTTATGAGGCAGCTGCTCTGGGCTTGGGGGATTTATTTCCCTTCTGGTTTGGTTTTTTTTTTGGGTGGGGAGAGGCGTTGTTTGGGTTTGGTTTTAAGAATGCATTTTTAGTGGCACTGAATCATAGGATCGTTATGAAGGGACCTTCAAGATCACAGACTCCAACCATTAGCCTAACCCTGACAAAACCACCACTGAACTATGGCCCTCAGCCCCACACCTACACCTCTTTCACAGACCTCCGGGGATAGCAACTCCACCGCTTCCCTGGGTGGCCTGTTCCAACACTTGACATCCCTTTTGGTGAAGAAATTGTTCCTAATATCCTATCTGAACCTGCCCTGGTGCAATGTGAGGCTGCTTCCTCTCGTCCTGTCGTCTGTGACTTGGGAGAAGAGACCAACCCCCGCCTCTCTGCACCCTCCTTTCAGGGAACTGTAGAGAACATTTGGGCATAAAGGGGATGAATCCTATTCTGTTCCCATCTTTGACTTTTTTCTCTCATTTTAATGAAACAAGAAATACCAGTCCCGAAACCGCCGTTGAGCCATGCCTTGCACTGGTCTGTGTTTGTTAATGTTTCTTGAACCATGTTCTATGTACCATTAAAGTTCAAAATGGTTTCTCTTCTTGGGAACTCTAGAATGAACTATTTCAACAACTAATAATCGCTTTGCACTACTTTGGAACAGACCCTCTCAGCAGGGCTGTTGAAGTGCAACAGTAGTAATGCCAAATCAGACTGAAGACCACTCCAGCTAAGAAACCTTTCACCAGTTGCCAATGCCCACAGTAGGACCAGGACATAGAATTCTAGGACAAACATGTACTTCCCTGTATACCTTTCCCAGTGATTCCGGTGACATTACCAAAAGCCGGGGGTTTTAGCGGAGGCTGTTAATGCAGGACTCACAATCTCCTGAAACTGGGGTGTTTGCAGTCTCAAGAGAACGTCACATAAATACAGTCTATGTGTTTACGGCTGCCAGCCAAGACTTCAACTACCTGAAAGATGAACTTGCAGGGTCATTTTCATCTTTCTGAAGTGGAACTTCCCACTGAAAAGCAAGCCAGCTCCAAATAAACTCTAAATGCTAGAAGAGATCCAAACGGGATCATAATGACGTACTTGTTTATGTCCCCTTTATTTCTGGTTGAGGGGACACAGTTGTCCCTTTCATGCTCTCACGTTTGCTGACTGGTGATGCTCAGAGTTACAGGTAGGCACCGCAGGCATTTGGACTGAAAGGTGTTGCTGGGTGACTGTAAAGTGCAAATGCTTGTAGGAATAGTCTGGTCAAAACACAGATGCATACACTGATTAGGTTATTTCTACTACAGCAATATTTGGACTTATTTTAGTAAAACTCAAATGCAATTTAAATGCAGGAAATCAGTAAAATTACACCGTTTTACTGAAGTTGCTGGATATATAAGGAAAGATTAGAATGTGCTTTGCATTTAGAACTGATTAAACTGCAAAGATGAAATTCAGCTCCTGTGTAACTGTGCAGCCTCTGAGATTTCAGGACTGGCAGGTCTTAAGTCTCTCATACTTAATTCTTAGTGGCAGTTTGGGAAATCAGAGCAGTCCAGCGGTTTTCTCGATACTAATACTGAATTATGAACTTTTCTGTGCTTACAGAGGGCACAGCTGTCAAACTGCCTGAATAATCTCAGCAGCCTGTACTCGGTACTTAGTAATTTATTTCCTTCAAATATTTCTATCTTTAAAACATTTGCAGCCAATGTACCATGTGGCTTCTTAGTTATATTTCTTGTACTGTATGCTGGCCTTAGTACAAACTGTCAATCTCAGTTGGCTTAATTTTTCATACAAAAGAAGAATTTATACTAAAAAGTAAAGTACTGGATTCCAAAATAAATCTGTGATGTTAGGCAGGGTGAGTTGTGAGAAAGAAAATGTATGCAAAGGAACCAGTTAGAACTCTGTACCTGGTTGAGGTTTTTTTTGTGATTCTATATCCATACCAGAGGGGACCGATTCCTACCATAACCATCAGCAAGAGTCATAGTAAATGCAAAGGAAAATACCTTAATTTCTCCATTCCCCTTGTGATGAAGCTTTGGGACAGCAGAAAAGGATACGTCTCCTTTACAAAGGAAAAAAATTTACTGCTTTGGACCCCTGCACAAAAATGCATCTACATTTTACATCTGGAATGCTAAACTAGGAATAGCAGTTGTATTACACTGTTAACACCAACATAGTGGAGTTTTAAAAGAAAGATTTAAGACATCAGACTTCAAAAGGGAAAAAACAGGTTTATTTCATGCACTTTACAATACGCTAGTGTTATGAAAAGGAGGTTAAAAAAATACCCACACACATTTTAATTGTATGTTTGTTTTAAAAATGATGGTCAACTGTAACCATCTTCAAATGATTTGGGAAGCCCTAGCAGATTTTTATCCAGGGAAATCCCATGGATTCAGTTTCTATGTCTGTGCTAAGTTTTGGCTAATGCAAAAGCATTAAAACCAGATCAAAACTCAAACTTTGCTGCAGTAAGAACACTTCAGAGATAATGAATTGGCACAAAATAAAGTGTTATTGCTAATCCACTATCCAGGAAATAACATGTTCCATGTATGGCCACTTGGATAATTAACACAAACAGCTGATGCACAATTAATTTTGAGACCAGGGATTTGGGACAAAAAGAAGAAACAAAAAGAATGTGTTGCATCATTGGGTAGGTGGGCCTAGAGAGTCCATCGGAAATGGATTTTTCAGAGCTAGGCTGAGATGAGGCTCAGGACAGATGCAGGTGGAAATCTTTGCCATGTGATCCTCCTTCAGTTTGGTGATCTTGTTTCAGTTCCAGGTAGACAGGTTGGCAACGTTTCTCTTACAGTGCCTTGGCACTCGCGTCATCTGAGCAAGTACATGTGAGCCAAGTTAAGTCTGAGAGAAGCTGTGCATGAGGTTTGGGAAAATCTTCAGAAGGAGCAAGAATCGCGTACATAAATACNAAAAAGTTTCTCTCCTAGTAGCTATTAACACACAACATTGTAAAGAGAACCCTTTGATGGGTCCAGAAAGCTGTGTTTGCAGCAGTATCTGTTCACTGAACTTTTGAGAAGTTTATGCCTCAGCAGACCTCGCTAAAGTAATGGGCAGCTTAAGTTGCAAATATTCACGGCGATTTCCTGGGGCTGAACCTTCCCCCAAATCACTCCATTGCCAATGCTGTTCGTAAAAGGAGATTTCAACACAGGCAATAGAAAAGTGGTGGGCAAATGGACTGTCTTCTCTAGTGTATTTCTTACCAAGCTGGATACTGAAATTGCAAGCTGTATATGAACACTTAGATCTGCAATTGGTTCAGCCACTTGTAAAAATTAAAAGTCCAGAGTTGAAAGAAAAGCAGAGTAGCTGCTTTTTAAATGTCTCCAGAACTTCAAATTTGCCCTGGAAAGGATTTTAGCCCTTAGCATTTCTGCACTGAAAATGGCAAGAGTTCCTTCTATCTGACACTCATTTAGGCAAACTGAATAATAAGATCTATTTAGCCCTTTAAAGCCTCAGAGTTCAGTAAGAAGCCTTTAAAGACAGCTCCTGATTGTTGTGAGCCAAAAGACAGAAAAGCTCTATGACACCGAGTTCAGAGAGCCTTCCACATTTTTTTATCCAAACTGAATATTTATACTATTTTAAGAATCAATAATTGTACACAGAAACTCAGGTAAGATCCTGAGATTGTCCTTAAAGCTGGAGATGACTGCAGTCTAAACTGGAACGAAGTAAGAGGCAGCATCCCTCAGCCTCCAGGCTGTTTGTACTTCAAAACTGTTGTGTTAGAAAAGCGACTTCTCCAACGAGCACTGGGAGTTTTAATCCTACCTTCCTGAGCTAAAAGGTACTGTTAAAGGCATAACAAAACCCCATCTCTTTTCAAGGGCCCCACCTTTCAGGGCTGATTGAAGAAGTTAATTTGAAAAACTCGAAAGATGCTTTTGATGTGGTGAGAGAGAGAATAAAAAGGGAGAATGGCGCTTGCTGATTTTATCATGGCTCAAGTGAAAAAATCCCAGGCTTCCCCTCCCAACTCTCTCTCACTTGACTTCAATCTCCATGAAAAATCCCAGCACTTCACTTTTCCCTCAGTACTTCTTGAGGAATATATTCCAGTATACCTGAATGATTGGACAATGCACATCATAATGCAGTTGCTAGGTCATTTCATTCCATCAGATACTACTGCATTTTTGCATTCCAACTTCTTTTCTTTTTTTTTTTTTTGGAATNATGCTTGTTAATTTGCTCGTGGTAGCTCTCTACTGCTCAAAAAAGAGACTGACAGCTCTCGACAACCCCAGCAGACATTCACAGAAGACAGTGTTCTGTTCTGAGAAAGTCTTCTGAAAGCACCATCATCCTACTCAACAGACCTGTCCCCTAAGCACGCCTGCAATCAAGTTTGCTTTTTCTCAATTTCCTACAAGTTTTCATTTTTCTCTCAAAAAACAAACCAAGCCTCTCTCAGGCAAAGGAGAGATGGGTTCAGTTTTGGTATCTTCGGGGAATAGTCCTGTTTCTAATCAATCCCAACTGTGCATTCACTTTGCTAGGAATGGAGCTACTCAGCTAAAGCAAATCTCAAGACAAAAAAGTTGGATGGATAAATCGAGCTCAACTTCTTAATAAATATCTTTCACTAATGCTACAATGAAAGATGGAAGGAACTTTTATCACTACAAGAAACCAGCTGAGTTTGAAAAAACCATAGTACATTTTCCAAATGTTCTGAGTATCTGATTCTGAAGACTGAAAGTTTAGTAGAGAATCAATATAAGCTTCTAAATACAATCATCAGCCCTTTGACACACAAATAAATTACTGTGGGACAACAAACTGCAATTAGCCATAATCCATGGAAACCCCACAGTAAGTGGGAGAAAATTCCAGGTAACCCTTTACCTTCTGTTAAAAAAAGACCATCAAAACCCAGCCCACATCTATTTCACATTTACTGTGGGAACCGCTGACTCAGACATTACTTTTGGATAGTTATTATGGACCAGGTGACACCTTGGAGGCCTCAGAATGACTTGTTCATTGCAGAGAAACTCTGCAATTAGCTGCTGCTTGAAGAAGTCAAACGCATTTAATATAAAAATGTCCTCTTCAATTCTGACAATTACCCTCTCACAGAACTTAGGGCCAACAGTACGGTGTTTCCTTACTCAAAGCAAGAAATTGCTACGATACATTTGAACACCTCAGTTTTTCAACAAGTTTTGCAAGAAGTTTGTCACGCAAAAACCTTCAAAGAATTTCACTGAAAATCCACTCAGCATCTGCTGAAGTGACCTCGTGTTCCATGGACAACACACCAAACCACTGAATATTCACACAGCAAAAGGGGAGAAAGTGACATCTTTCACAGAATTTACATCTTTATGAGAGGTCACCTTGATTAACTGTTGTGTTTTGGTATCTCTCCCTTCCTGCTTTATTGCCTTCTGCTATGATCTCTTTGTGCTCAGGATCCTAAATTCTAACCTGGAACACTGTTTTGATTTAAGATCCGAGCAACTGTGGGAATCCAGAGCTCATGTCAAAGGCTTGTGCAGAGCTCTTCAACCACAGCCCCTGAGTGAACCCATCGGCTTTACACGCTCCCAGGTGGTTCTCCCCAGGGAGAGACTCTCCAAATGACAGAAAAGAAACAGGCAAGGGACTCCAATTTAAATTACCGTGATGCATTACCTCATCCTGCAAGATCTTAACAGATGAAGCAACGTTTGCAAAACCTGATGATGCAGATTGGACTCTAATGCAATTACCTCATTGCTGTAGCTAACTTTATGTGAAATTACAAGAGTCAAAAAGAAACCAAACTTATTTAGGGATCAATTCTTCATGCCTTGCAAAAGGCATCTGGTAGCACTTCCATCTCTCTGAAAGCCTCACATGTTCACAAAAATTAAATCAATAATGACATTAGCAAGAAGAGGAAAGTAGCTAGTTTAGGTGGTCTCAAACAACAGCCTATTTGAAATAATTTACAAGGTACCTGCCTATTAAAGTGTTGGATTTATTTATTTGAACTTTATTTTCCTTTCCTAAAATCTTGGTGAGGTATTGGAAACAAAGTGCAAAATAATTAACCACTCATTTCCCCAAATTTGCTACAACAGGGATACAATGTAAACTAGATTGCAGGTAATCTCTCCCTAAAAGCATGTTTTTGCACTGAAAGCACTCCAGTGAAAAAAACATAGAAAAACCCACTCTTTTTACATCTTCTAAATTTGTTCAGTTGCTCTGTTTGTTACTCATGCGGTGCTGCTGCCATTCTCGAGAATTTCGCTTTATGAAAAAAAACATTCTGTCTCTTTTGGATTAAGCAGGAGAGAAGATGACAGAAATGCTGATACAGAAGGATCATGGTAAAACAGGTATTTTAGGCATTACAATCCACTTGGGCCAATGCCAAATTACTCCGCAGAGCACATCAAGAAAACAAGAAGAAACATGGTTGTCTGCCATTCCCTGAGCTAGGGGAGCTCAGAGAACTCGGTGGAGTCATACTGCTCAGGAACACAGTGACTACTGCAGCAGAGGAAACATTTTAATATGCAGGTAACACAGACAATTGTTACGCCTATTTTCAGATACACAAGATAATCTGTTACTATTTTAGGGGAAATTTGGGTGCTAAATTTAAGCTGATAAAATATGGGTGCCTAAAAAAGTATAAAAGTATAAACATTTCCCCCTACACAATTACATTTTTAGTAAATTCAATTAAGCTTTAGCATCTTAAAAAAAGACAAACATTTTGTGTGTCGTTGCGGAGGGGCCAGCAGCTTCCTGTGCAGACCACATCCAAGTCTCAAAATGCATTACAAACCCTTTCAAGCACTAGATGCATGGACAAAACACTGTAGCCCATTGTTTAACCTGCTCAGTAGAAATGGTTTTTAAAAATTGTTTCTGCCAAACTTTTATCCATGTATAATAAGTCATTAAAAAAAAAAAAAAAAAGAAGAAAAAAAAAGAAAACAGTAGACCCTGGGTATTTGAAAAATCAAGTTTTTGTGTAAAGGATTACCTAGAGTATATGCATAAATTCTGAAGTTACTGAGAATGAAAACCATAATATCTTTAGAATTCAAAACAATCTTGTAGCTTTTTGAAACTCCCTTCCACTGCTTTCATAAGTCAATGAAGCCGAGTTTTATACCATCAATTGCATTAAGTGTTTTAAAGATGTGCTAAAGATTTTGCTCACAACATAGTGTATTAAATAGCTCCAGTCTTGTGCATTAGCCTTCACCAAGGACACACTAATAAAAACGCACCAGATGTTTTCAAACAATGTTCTTTAACTGCATAGTTGAAACTGTATAGAAAGAGATTGATTACAGGTATCCTGAATGTCTGAAGTAATTAAGTTTTTCAATTGTATGAGCTTGTGTTCACACTCAAGGTTGATTTTCATCCCAGTGGCAGCAATAGGGATTGAGGACTAGGCAGCCACATTTCTGTGCAACCTCCAGCTCTTGAAAAATCTCTACCAGAATCCACAGAGTTCAATGCTTACAGGCATTTTATAAAAGCACAAACACACATGTGAGTACAAACATCTCAAAAGAAACAGAATGTTCAGTTGCTCATTTTAAGTAAATTTTGATTCCCCTTCCAAACATCTGGCTAAGACCGGAGCATAACTTTTGCAGGAGGAGACTGTTTAAACAGAAGGAATATCGAGAGTAACTCAGATGAAGGGCATTTTCCTCTGACTCTAGTCTTCCCTTTGGGTATTAAAATATGCTATAAATCCAGTCAACATGTACACCCTTCCTTTAGAGAAAGCTTTTGTCTGTTGTGTAACGTTTTACGTGCTAGTTTCAGTTGATCTCCTAGGTTGTTATTACACAATAGAGCATGTCACAGAGCCGTAAGGAATGTGCAGTATAACACAGTCAACTGGGGCTGCTGCTGATTCGGAAACAAGGTAGGCCCAAATATTTGCATTTGTGGGCTGTAATGTGTGTGTGTGTGTGTGTATGTGTGTGTGTGTGTTGTGTTTGTTTGTGTGTGTAGCACCAATTACATTGTCCTTTAAACGTTTACAATGATTAGTAGGAAAACATCTCCAAACTGATCAACATTGGGTCATCCAGCACCAGACACTAAGTGCTACATGTCTCAGAGGAAAATAGGAGTGCATGGTCATTTCTTTTCAAATGACCAGTGTCAGTCAGCCCACGAGGGAGTACAACCATGCACTACAACCAAAACTTTACACACACTCCCACACGGTCTATTCCCATTATGTAATCTCGCAATGCTTTCAGCCGGTCGAAACCAGCTTATAGGCAAAAATGGTTGAACCCAGATCAACAGAAAATTGTCTAAATCGGATTTTTTCTTTTGCAGCCGAGCCTCTTCAGTGTGACAATTCACTGCGTCTTGGAATAAAAGAGAAAAAATTGTCACTGTTCAATACTGTCTTCACATCCTGGAACCTCGTTCTTGCAAAATCTGAAACAGATCAATAAGAATTCTATAAATGAAAATTCACTCAGTGTCATTCCTAAAGCACGGAGGTCAAAGAGCAACAAAACGACTATTCCAAATAACTGACAAGGTGCCAGGGAGCTGGTTCAAGGACACTCCTGAAGTCTGTGCCTCAGTGCTGAAAAAGAGAGATGGATACATACAATATTTACTATCAAACATAACAAAACCAGATATAAATATAAATCACAGCTAGGAACTCAGTATGAGTAATAAAACCAAAGCCTAAGGGTTGGGAGATGTAAAAAGTAAGCCGTTTCACCTCATCCTACTTCTGAAGATACATAGGTTCTGTGTGATAAACTGTGTGATGAACTCGTGTGGGTTATTAGAAATTGAACTTAATCTTCATTTTTCTGCTTCCAGTAAAATGTCCTCAATTCTCTCAAGTTTCAGCTGCAAATTTTGTCCAATAAATTAATGCTGAAAACATGAACCAGCAACTGAAAACGTGCACAAATGGCACACTAGGTGAGATGATGCAGGAAGTTGTCAAAGTCCAAAAGTCCTGGCAAGGTTTGAATCAACAGACTGATTTAAAATCTGAAATAGACACCCAGGCTCAGTCTTTTGCATGAACTGAAGTCAACTGATTACATTTCTTTACAAATTTTTACGATGCTGTTCAGACATGTAAAGTTATGAGCTGGACTGATCACCTATAGGAAAACTCTGACAGCAGTTTTAAAGTATTTTTATGTGAATATTATTCACTCATGCAAAGTCTCACAAGCTGTTTTAGGCATCCGTGTCCACATGAAAATGGTTTCTGGGAACACAGGAAATGGTCCATTGAACTTCTCACATGTTACCTTGTCCACCAATATCCTTTGAAACGCCCAAGCCAGGCAGCTGAGAGCCAAAGACTTCACGAAATTCTAAGGAATTTGGTTCTCCTGTTACGAGGAACTGAGATTCTCACTACACTGAGTAAAACGTTGTTTTTTGCCCCTAAAAGCAGTTGGTTTGTTTAATATTTACTTTAAAAGGCATATAGTAAACATTGTGACTGAAGACTAATGGAAAAAAAAATCTACCCCTGAAAAACCTAGGAATCCTGTCTGTAGCATCTTACAAAGACCACCTATTCTACTTCCAGTTTGGCTATTTGCTTTTCCCTTTTCTGTTTCAATTCTCTTTGGCTCTTCTTGGGAGGAAAGGCTCCAAGTCTTACGATGGAAGGTCCAAGCAACAACGTTCCTCACATTGCTACTCTAAAATGAACAGGAACCAGCAATAAGGAGGTCAGCTCTGGGGCTCGGTAGTTTGCAGGGACCAACCAATCCCAACAGCAGCCAAATAAAGCACTAAGCAAAGCTTCAAATGTCCCGAGCACAAGTACTTAACGATGTTAATCTGTAAGTAAAAGTATTTCTAATGATATTTCACTCTCTTTCGCTTCTTCACAGTTTTCCTAGTACTGGGAAGGGATCTCCATTTCAAAAGCTGGAAGAAAGCAAAGGCCCAATGGCACAGCTGTCATCAATCCTGACCTTCCCTCTATGATGATCTCAGATATTTAGGCAAACACCTGATGTGCTACTGGGGTAGCGCATTCCATCCCATAGGACCCACAGAGTCCGACAGCACACACAAACACTTCAACTTTTGGGCTTGTACGGGAAAGGCTGGCAACCACCTCTCAGCACAGCAGCTTCATGTACAGCTTTAAATTTAAAAAAAAAGGCTAGTTTTTTGGTTTCTTTTTAATATTATTAAAATGTTATTTTTACATAATTTTTACAAAAACAAGCCTAACGTGTTTTTTCATACTGACTATAGTCAAGCAGAGTCTCAGCTGCTCCCAACTCCATGGGATTTTCAAGGACTGGAGTTCATAAAGAACCCATCACCATTTGTGTGCCTCAAGGACAGTTCAGTATCAGTTCAGTGTGAGACTTAAATAAAATAAAATCCACTTTATCATTCGTTCACTGCAGTTCCTGCAGTGCCTGGATCTTGCTTCCTGCATGCAAATTTCTTTTTAATTTGAAATTCAATATTACTGTTTGGAAGTCACGAAGCCAGATGCAACTGTATCAACTCTGATAAATTCCAAAATACAGAGACATGTTTCCCATGGGCTATGACATGCTTTAGGGTATATTTACTATTTTAAGGCAAATATTGCTTATTTCATGAAGATCATTTACTATGTGTACTCAGCAAAAAACATTTAATATGAAACTGTGGGAAAGACACAGGTGAATTCTTTGAGGAAAAGCCAGGCCCTAAAAACTGCTTAGCAACTGCTAGTACAATATACTCAAAAGGGATTAGACAAACCTATGGCAGATAGTGCCATTAACGACCTACTCATGGTATCCCAACGTCACTGTAGCTTCCATACAATGATTTGGATGCAGGTTTGAAGCCCAAGTGCCTAAACAGAGGTTTTCTGGAAGGTGGGGAATTCTATCAGGAATTAATTTCACAAATGCTTCATACTTAAACCCTCTCCTCAAACACTTGCTGTTGCTCACAGCTGAGAACAAAGTGCTGGAGGAGAAGTCCACATAAGGGATAAGAGTCTGACCCAGCAAACATAGTCAGTAGGTGAAACTACCTCCAACAGAGACAGAAACATGGCTGCAATAAGCACCTGTGCAGTTAGAGAATAATATTGGATCTATCCTGTGAATCTTTTTTTGTGAATCTTTCTAATTTAAAATGAAACATTTGAGTTTCTTCTTTCCAAGAAGATAAAAATTACTTCTAAGATTAATAGACTTAGAACTATTTTCTGTAGCTTCAGGAACACATACAATAAGATAAAGGCAAGCCAGATCTGGATGCTGAACTCTGCACGCTTTACTGAGCCAGTAAACCCAGTGTAAAGCAGAAAATTCTATCAGGAAACATTTTAACTCACTTCACTAGGTACTTCTGTAATCCCCTAAAGGGAAAACGATTTCTGATCAGCAAGCTCTCATGAGAGGTGTTCCATCCACCTCTGATCAGAAGCTCTGTGAAAGAGGATCTTTCGTAGTCATGGGCAGTGACTTTGTCCAAAAAATAAATTGAATTTCAATTATCAGGAATTCTATCAAAATTGTACTTACCAAATACTGAAAGGATGACTGACTCTGTTTTGCAATTTGAAATTCCTCTCTTTTTTTTCCTGAAAATAAGACTTTAAATACTGTTGCTAAAGAATTTAGTGGCTTACTGGGCAAAAATGCCAATAGAAGAAGTCTCAATACTAACAGAAGTCAGTAAAATCTGAAAACAGTTATGGCAGGTTTTCTCTCAAACTGCTAATAACTAGGACTGAGGAGTATGTCTGGAGCGGAACCAGGCATGGAAGAAGTCTCTGATGGAGAACATGCACTACAGGCTGAATAGGGGACCTCACTGATAACACTCCTGCTAACACTTCCAGGGAGGAGGAAGAGGCATTCACAACTTCTCTGGTCAACCTGTTCCAGGGTCATTCCACCCTCAAAAGTAAATAATTTCATCTTAATCTACTCTCTTTCAGTTGAAAACATTGTCTTGTCACTACGGGTCCTGGTAAAAAGTCTTTGTCTTTCTTACAGGTTCCTTTTAAGTATTGGAAGGCCACAGTAAAGTCTCCACAGAGCCTTCTCTTCTCCAGGCCAAACAACCCCAACTCTCTCAACCTCTCTCCACAGAAGAGGTGTCCCAGCCCTCAGACCATTTTGGTGTCTCTCCTCTGGACCCACTTAACTGGTCCGTGTCTTTCTTGACCCCAGAAATGGATGCAGTGTTGCAGATGGTGCCTCACAAGAGCTGGGCAGAGGGGGAGGATCACTTCCCTCAACCTGCTGCCCAGGCTGCTTTTGATGCAGCCCTGGATAATTGGCTTTTTGGGCTGCATCAAGTGTTCCTTTCTGGCTCACATCTGTTTCTTTACCCACCAGTCTCCCCAAGTCCTCTTCTGCAGTGCTGCTTCAATCCATCCATCACTCGGTCTGTACTCGTACTGGGGACTGTCCCAACCCTGGTGCAGCTTTGCTGTGTTCAGAATTTCCTTTCTTTTCATGTTTCTCTTCTGGTTTTCCTCCAGGTGCACCAGATCTGAAGTTAACTTATAAGCTCTAAACAATGCTGAATGAACTCTCCTATCATAGGGGTAAGAATGTGATTGCTTCTTAAGGAAGGAGAAACATGGGAACTGTTTCCTCCCACTCAAAATAAATCTGCTTCAAACAGAATAGTGTTCCAGCACTGTGACAGTTTAACTTTTTTCAATAAAGCTTCAGATTTGATCCATTCCTTCCAGCCATTCCTGAAGCCGTGGCAAAGGACCTTATTCTACCTCAGCAGTGGCTTCTGTTAACGTCAGTTAAGAAAGTAATGTAGGTTCTTCTTCAGCCATGCGGAAGCAACACTTCAGAGATAAGTATAAGACTGCTTTACAGCTAACTTGTTCAAGTGTACAGGTGAGAAGCTGGAGTTCAATCTCATGCAATGGTAAATATCTTCAATTTCTAGAGGCTCAGGTGACTACCCGCACCACTGTTCCACTCAACAGTCAGTGCTAAGTTACCTTCCAGAAAGTGGGCAGCAGAATAAACATGAGCAGCGTTTGCAGACACGTTAGGAAAAGGTTGCAAGAAGAGTTCTTTCTGATGCAACTTTTGTCTTCTTCCACTTGTGACTTTTAAAGTACCTTGATTTTCAACAAGATGCCAAACTACAGGGGAAAAGACCTGATCCCTCTCTAGAGAGAGCTGTTTCCTGTGATAAATATAACCGTAGCACTGAGATCATGCCATTTATGCTTATTTGCCAGGTCTTCATTTAAAAAATCAATTGTTTCAAAATGACCATCATTTGACTATGTTGCACGTCAGTCAAGTTTGCTAATGTATTGCCAAATGAGACATTTACTGACAAAGTATCCTCTAAGTTTGTATCAGATGCCTCTATGCTTAAAAAATACATTTGACAGAAAAGCTGGTGCATGGAAAATAAAAATGAAAAGCAATTCTGACCCTGGAATCTCTGTGAAGAACTTTTCTTCTCAGCAAAGCTTTAAAGGAATCAATCACAACACAGTGTGTAACAGCAACACTAATTATTCTGTCAAATAAGCAGTATTTGGAACAGGAATTCTACCTTTGCTAACTGTGCCACAACTAGAATCACAAACACGCACACCACCAGGACTAGCCAAAGGACAGAACTAGAGGGGGTAGGAATTGGATGGGGCAGAAAAGCATCTGGGTAAAATCCTAGGGCAGCTTGTGCTCACCATGACATTTACACTTAATCTGAGTCATTCATATCGTAATCCGTTTCTTCATCCTCACTCTGAGTGGCATGCAGCATGCAGCAAGTGTAGAGAAAGGAAGGGAAAAGAAGAGATTGCAAGTGAGTCAGAGCTGCAACAAAGTACAGACCACTTACACTTGAAGCATCTGGGATGACATTTACTTGGTTTTATCCGGGACTCCTAGGCCTTCATAAGAAATTACGACAGCAGACAATTTCAAGGAGGAACATTACAGATTTCATGAAAATTTCCTTTTTCAAACATCCCAGAGCCAGTAGACAGAAGCCAAATAGTACCATGCAACAAAACAATAGGACTGTAAGTATAGAGAAAATTTATATAAATCTGTAAAGCTGGTACCTTAACTCAGTACGTTTTGCTGCAGATGGGAAAGGATAGCACTCGAGAACCTAACTTTGGATGCAGATGTTGTGAACAAGCTTTGATCACTGGTCTCAAGAATGACAGCTCAATGAAGTGCTCCAAAAGAGAAGAATACTTGTGGGAATACAGGCTATCTTTCACTAGTGCCATCGCTACCAGTAAAACCCACTGGAACCATTTAAGCCAATGTCCCAAATGCCACTAATTTCCTTCACTTAGGTATATTAGAAAGCTACACAGAAGTGAACTACTAGCTTACTATGCAAACTGTTAAAAAAAAAGAAAAAGAAAAAGAAAAAAGTTTCTAAGAAGGAATGAAGGTGAAGCTTGATCAGATGGGCTATCAAAAATTGCTTTTTCCTATTCAGAAAGTCCAGAACTTTCTTTAACCCAACCTGCTGCAAAGCAATAGGAAGACTTTCTCATGGCTTCTAAAAGGGAGTCTCAGTACGTGAACACATTGCTCTGTATGTATCACTGGATACTGGAATTCCAGTCACATGAACCTCATAAGGACCAACTCACATCGCAGACCAGAGAATTCATGCTGGCAAGGAGGGAACTATTGAGACAACAGCTCCCAAGATCCAGTCAAGATTCCTGAACACAGCTGAGCTGTCACAAACCTCTCAAGCAAAAAGAAAGTTTTGGGGATTTCTTTTCTGTTCTTTTTTCCAGGCACAACATATACCTATAAATAAAATTTAATCTATTAGAAACATACTATATAAAAATGATTCTTCAAGTATTGCCATTAATTGTTAGCAACAGCTTAACTTTTCCAGGCTAAAAGAAGTGAATGTTCTTATCTCCATCCAAAATTAACAGTCATTCTTATTCATCAGCCTGGTCAAATTATGCTCTGCTCTCTTTACTGAAACAATGAAGAAGAAGCACTTAAATGGAGAGGTCTAAGACTCACTTTCTCTCAGAGCTACTGAATTTACAGAGTTGTACTGCCCTCTGTAATTTGTAGACTGCATCCTGCTTTTGTATTTAGGATTTAACAGTTTCATTTGATCTGTGTTTTCTTTGACATTAAGGATGCCATATAACTCTGGCAACTTCTGAAGTTCCCTGAAGGTGTGCTACCATTCCTTATGAAGATGTTTGTTAGAGTCCAAAATTCTGAGTTTTATTTCAGGTACATATCTCAGCCCTACATAATTCCCACACATCTCTTTCACTTGTCAAATTCTAAATTCTGCCTGAAGTATCTTGACAAAAAGACCCTGACTAGAGTTTTGGAAAGAGTGAACTGTGGCTTACCCAGGTTCACTGTTCACCCTTGACTATATCAATCCCTTACAGCCTTTTGGAAGTTTTATCACAACAGTGACAAAATAGCATGAATTAATCGTTTCACTAAAAACCCAAAATCAAATGTATTTTTATAGTGCCATCTACAAAAATGTCTCTACATCTATAGCTGCACAACCAAATTACAAGGCACAGAAAGTAGTGAAGTTTTATCTAAGTCCTCAGTGCCAAGACCCAGACCAATTATTGTGTTATTTCAAAATTAATTTCTGTGAAGTTGGGTCTTGAAACAGCAACCTTTGATAACTTACCAATTGCTTAGTTTCTACATATCTGAAAAGCTTTTAAGTCAACTACAGGAATACCTAGTTTGTCTGTAGTCATCTCCTCATAACAAGCAAGAACACGGTGCTAGCAACTGTTCAATATGCAGGGAGGAGAATACAGTTCACATACATCATTCATCTGCCTTATTAATATTCAGTTCTGGTGTTGCATTTTCCCTTGCACAAACTCAGCAACGACTGAGGAAAATGCTAAGATATTGTGCCCATAACAATCTTTGTGTAAAGCTGCTTACGGAGAGTAAACTTGGTAGAAGCCTGAGAATCTTAAGATAACAAATGCCTCATTTTATAACACAATGAACATGGCTTTTTCAGCGACAGCAATCTCCATTCTTGACAGTAAGATTTCCTCAGTTGTAATCAAGCAAGAAAAACAGTTTTCAAGTGAAGCAGTGACACAACAAGCATTCAAATGTGTAAGAAGCAAATCTAGATTCTCAACTGTAAGCGACAAATATCTGCCAATACTCAAAAAAAGAGGATCAATATCAGGAACAGTACAAAGTATTGCATTTAAAGAACCCATCTGGTACAATAAGTGCATGCCGACTGTAGCAGTTTCTTGTACAATGGCCAGGAACCACCATTAGTCATGAGTGACGGGGAAAAAGGCAACTAAATAAAGGTCCAGATCAGAAATAGGCCTAGTATGACTTAGTGAAGCCCACCCAATTTGACACCATTTCTTCAGTCCAACGCCTAGTAACTTACCTTTGCTTTTTCACTGGGTTCACTGGTTGTGCCATAGGGAGTGTTATGCAATTCCTTTGAGACAACACACAGAAATTCAGCCTGATCTTCATTGCCATAGTTATAGGAAGAACCAATACTGACCAGCTGAAAGATGAAAAAAACCAAAAAGTCAATTGCATTTCCACATATAACAAATTCCATAAATCCTCATTGTTAGTACAAACACTCCTCACTCTTCAGACTGTTGGTTGTGCCTGAAGCATGATTCTCCACTCCAATGCAAATACGTTTTGCAGCTGACAAACACACTGACACTCTGGTAGGGTAAATAGAGCTTTTCTTTTCAAACATTTACAGAACTAATGGGTTACGGTTATGATTATACTGTGAAAGAACAGGCTTTAGAGGGAGGTCAGTGGAGAAGTAGCCTGTTCCTCGTTTCTGTTATTTACTGGAATTCTTCCCATCCTCCAAAGTTAATTTTTAAAAAGTTTGTATGTTCTATCTTAATGTGGCGTGATTTAACATGTAAATGGCTGCATGCAGGAAGCACTTTAGCCTGAACAGATACCTGCCACTTTACTTACAGAGTAACAGTACTTCTATCAAAACATATTTTGAGTGGACAAAGACAAAATTTGCATTTGATTGGAAAACAGCAAGACACAGCAGGGTGCGACACCAAGATTAATACCTGCAATTTGTATGTGCTGCTACAAGGAAGTTATTTTAGGGAGCGCTACAAGCGGAAGCCATGTATAATGAAATGTGACGTTTTTACAAGCTGCTACAATTCTCGATATTGAGTGATAAATGACAATATACTGAGAAAGGAGGATATACCCAACATCAGTACTACCTTATATACAGCACATTTATCCAATGGTAGAAGTTTCACGTAACTCGTCTTACCTTACACACAGTACACTTACCTAACACTACAAGTTTTACACAGCCTGCCTTTCCAATTCAAATGCAGCTGCTTCATTTATTTTAGCAGTTCACGTCAAAAGCATGACAAGATATTACTATTACTATTGGCACAGATCAAAGTTCTAAAAATCAACCTGTTGCACAGATTAACCCTATCTAATTACCAAAACTACATTAAATCTACCTGCCAAATCACCACACATATGTGATACAGCTGTCCTATGCCCTAATATTACTTTATAACATTAAAGTGCCTTGGTAATGGCCCCACAGAAAAGGCTTCACTTGTTTTTTTGGGCAACGGCACTTGAAACACTGTAGTTAACTGTCTAAAAACAAACTGTGTGCTGCCACCAGTCTAGCAGAGCACCAGAGAGGGTAAAAGCCTTGTTAAAGCAGGGAAGATGCAGCCAAGATGGAATCTTGGTCTGGAACCTGTACTTGAGGGATAAGATCATTCCCCTAACAAAAGTGGAAGGTAGACCAACATTAAAAGCAGCTTCCATACAGCACTGTCAGGAGAAAATAACACTTCACACACATGCTCAGCTGTCCCCATGCTGTGGTAAGACAGCCAAGCCAACCCATCCACAGGCTACAGAGCAGCAGGCAGTTTGTCTGCACAGTAAACCAACCTGATGCCAAGCTGAGGCAATGTCAAAGTTTATGCACCCTGATGACTTTACATCCCACAAGGCTCAGCCTCCAATGAGCAGTATGAGCAATCCAAATTCTGCGCTCTCAAACCACCTACTTGAACTACACTGTCTGGGTGTGATCACGATAAACCTTTCCCTCCCTCCTCCACTCCTAACATCACTCTAGTTCTGCAAAATGCACAGTCAGTCATGAGCACTGATCAAAAAATGAAGACACTTTTTCCCACTACAACTATGCAATGAAGTAACAAAGTCCCAGGGTTTTTTTTTGAAGCACCAATACATCCTCACAGGAATACAGTGGCACCATTTATCCTCAGATATTAAATCAGCTAGTCTTTCCCAATGCAGTCTCCACCACAACATATTTATGTAATATAGAATCACAAACCTATACAATAACTAGTTGCTTAGTTCTACAAAACAGACTAAGATAGTCCACTGAAAAGCTGGAAAATCCACCCAGACTTACTTCATAGATAGAGATGATTTGTTGATTGTCTCCTCTGTCAGCAAAAAATACCATGCACAAATTTTCTTGTTGAATTGGTAAAAAGTTATAATTTATATTATAGAAATATTGCCATTATTGTAGGACTATTTTAAACAACACTTTTAACCCACTCTAAGGCTTGAAAACATTCAACTAGTTGGCTGTTTAAATAAAGCCACACATAATTCACCTTCTCTGGAGACAAACATCAAGCATAAAATTTAAGCATATGATTTGATTTAGTGTACAGTCAATTTTTCTTCTTGCAAAATGGCAATAACTTGTTATCAGATGAGCTATGATAACAACTACCAGCAGGAAAAAAAAACTTCCTTAGTCATTGACACTCAAAAGAAATAAACGACCTCTTGGAAAGCAGATATGATGTCAGATCCAAACATCGGCCAAATCATCAATCCTGGTTCAACAGGTTGATAGGTCCTCAGCTGGTAACTATTTACAACCCCCACTAATGCTTCATAATCCAAACTGGTTGACCTTATGCATGCGAGTCTTTTCAGGAGAGGCGGCAGAGTGACTACTAGTTGGATGGGACTATTGATGTAGTTGACTGCAAAACATCTGGATGACTTTTTGCCATTATTAATCAGCTGCTGCATTCGAAGATAAAGTCACTTTTACAACATTAAACACAAGTTCTTGAAAGCTCCAACAATGATACTCTTCTAAGCAGTTCCATATGTGTGCAACTAAGAATGTGCTATTTGTCTAGTATCAATAGCATGCTAGAAACTTCACTGTAGCTTTTTGAGATGCATCAGCAGCAATAAGGGTGATGGCAGAAAAAGAAACAATGGCAAATGACTGCAGATTAGAACTGAACTGTTGTGTAAGAGAGTATGATCAGAAATAAAGTAATGTTTTAGCTCTTGTATTCCAAAAGTCACCCCATTGTTCCCAGTGTTGGTGGCAACACTTTAAGAAGGATTCTGATAAACTGGAAGGAATTGTTAAAACAACCCAATCCTGTGCCTGTCTGCCCCTGCTCCCCTCAACCCCTCCCAAAAAAAAAAGAACCTACAACATGTCAGAGTAGTCTCTGGTCTGTAAAATATGTGTTACAATGCATAAGAAAAGGATTTGAGATTATCCAGCTTCCTGTTTCTCAGATTTTCTGAAAGGAAAAATTCTTTTTGGCTCATGGGACTTAAACAGTAGAGTTCTAATGAGCCAGAACTTAAGGAGGGGAAAAAAAGACTATTTTGAAACTCTGAATTTCAAAGATTTGTATTATTATATATATGTATGTATACATGCATGTATGTATTTTTCCTCATAGTATTTTTTTCCTTCCATGACTTGTTTCATTATACTCCTTACTAAAGCAGTGTGATCCTGCTTGAGCATCCCTGTGAGCCCCAGTGTCATAACCAAGAACAGGAAAATACTTAACACAGAAAATTCATTACTTCATGATCCATTCACTGTTTGCAAAGAATAAGGGGGCTGACACTAGGAGGCTGTCAGCTGCAACTAAAAAAGGCAGGAATGGAAAGCATTACTACTAATACTACCACCATTATTATTATTATTTTAACAGAAATACAATTATTTGCATTCTATTTCTATGTGACAATACAGGTCAGGATTTTCCTGAAAGAAAAGGAAATGACAACAGGGACTTTCCTGTCTCGTACAGCCTGAACTTCTAAGTAAAACAGAAGATGAAAATCAGAAAGGGCAAAGTTAAAAACCCCAACAGTTTGGCATAAGGAAAGGTGGACAGAGACTACCTGATGCCTGGCTATGGTCAGGCTTGTTTTCAAAGAGGAAAGATTTAAGGATTTCAGAGACAATAATGAAGTAACTTTCTGAAGAACTTTTCCTAAGTCTGCAGCTCTGAGAGGCTCACTGCGTCTTTCAAGATGATAGAATTGGTGTAGCTGAGAGGATAGGTCAAATGATTCCTGCATCAAGTTACTCAACAGCAGCATAAAATATGAATCCTTTCTGGTCTTAAATCAATGACTGTACACACCTAAAAATAGCCCTCTGAACAGGCAAACTGGCTGGTGCGTCACTTTTAGGAATCCTATTTTTGAAGTGAACAAACCTCATGCCTAATTAAATTGAGAGAGATCTCAAAACCAGCCACATTTCAATAATTTGCCTGTACAGGTTTGCTAAACTGGTTTAAAAATGTTGATCAGAATGTATACAGTACATTGACAGGACAGATCAGCAATAGTATTACCATCACAGAGAACCACTCCAACTTGTACAAACTGCATTCCTGTCTTTCTCAGCTTTCCATTCATATTAACTAACCCTTCTACTTCATGACTACTAATTTCCTTCTCTTTCTGTAATGGTCTGGTTCTCAAAACTGAGTAAACTTCATAACAACTGTCCTCAAATTCTGTTTTTAATATTCTTATACTTTGAAAGTTACTGCTTCTATTTCAGATGTGGTGAATTCCTTGTATGCAAAGCTTCTCTTGGAAGCCTGTATTATTTTCTCTGTTATACTAACTAACTATGGAATGAAAGTCCTCCCCTCACATTTTTTTACAGAACCCAATTGTATTAATGTAAGAGTGGCCTCTATACCTTTTAGAATTATAATACGTTCATCCAACTGCCTTCTCAAAGGATTTGCAGAAGGCTCTAAAGATACATACCCATTAGCCATTAGATGATGGGTATGTAGATCAGCCATCAGATGGCTCAGCGCTGATGACTGCCATCAGGACTGCAAGCACACTTATTTCAGGTCTCTCAATGCAATTGTCAGATTTCAAATCTAGGAGGAAGGAAAATTAATTCGCTTCCAGCTTTTCATTTTTTTTTATTTATTTTATACCTGCCTTCTGCCACCTCCCATTTGATTATGTTGGTTTTTCAGTTTGAGCTATCGAGGACGCGCACACACAAATAACATCATGCTGCTTGTACCCTACACATCCTTATCAACTGGCCACATTTCCTACTCTGTTCCAGAAAGTCTGCAATCCCAGTGCATTAATTCCATGTTCTAAATGCTACCTATAGAATTGCAAGAATCAGACAGTACTTGGTATATTGAAAGCAAATTCTGGAATAGAGCTCGGCAATGGTCTAGGTTTCAAATCTAGAATTGCACAGCTCAGTGTCAGCAAGCAAGGTTCTGCTCATATCAAGTCACTTTAATGTCATCTTATCTTCATGATGTTATACTGATACTTCAGACTGAATAACCATATATATAGCTAGGAAAAGAACAAGTATTTTATTAATGAAAAATAGTATAGAATACCAGGTTTCCAAATCAATTCACATAAGATATTTCAAAATGGAGCACAGCTACGTAAAGAACTGGAAACTGCCTCCCGTGTTACTGGTTAGCAAAAAAATCCTTCCCAAGCTCTTGAACACTTGGAAGTAAAACAGCAATTAAAAAGCAGTGACCTGAGGGTGAGGGGAGCAAGTAGGATGAGAAAGCCTAAAAAGCCAATGGGTGAAGCTATGATTCTTCATTTGGGTTTCAAGAAAATTTCCCACAGGAGGTAACAACCAAAATAAACAAAACTAAAGCCTCAAAACTCCCAGAATGTTCTTTTCATTTGAGATGAGATTTAAAACTGCTGGATTTGTTCTCCCCTCACTCCTCCATGTTTTATTTCTAATAAATTCTGTTATTCATTGTTACAGTTTGAATATATATCACCTACCTAAAAAAAAACAGTTAAGTTCTGAGTTATCAAAAATAAAGGGTTTGAACCCAGAATTTAACTGGCTATTAGGTAGGTGAAATACACTCAAACTGGAACAATGATTAACACAAAAATGTCCCTTTCTGAACCCAGTGAACTCAAAGCTTTATTTACAGGATTCCTAATGTTTAAATTGTACCACTTTTACTTAAGAAGTAGGAATCAAAGGCTGTTAACTTTGGAGGAAGATTTAAGGAAAAGAAGTTACCTACTGAGAAGGTTAGAACTATTCTTAAGAAAAACCTTTAACTAAATAACTAAGAGTTTTTTGCTTGTTTTGTAATTATTTTTATAATATGAACATTCATAATGTATAATGGAATACTGTGAATATAAATAAAAGCCAGTCACAAATACACACAAATTACTATGTGCTGTACATCCAAGAATAAAGTGGAATGGTTTGAAAGCAGCAGAAACGCAAGGAGGCCAAGCATATCAGTGTGAGGGCAAAAAGAATGGCGTGACACACCTCACTGCAGCATTTCTGGAAGCATCTCTCTTCCCCTTTCACTTCCCGTGACACTATCAGCAGATACTCTGACTGCTGGGCCCGGCCACAGCTGTACTGGGAACCTATACTGACAAGCTGAAATAACCAATCAAAGCAAAACACAAAAAGAAACCTTTGTAAAGCTGAAGCACATACCATTAATCCAAATCGTACAAATAACAGATGAACTCAAATGTTCAGGTAACATTTACTTGCTGCTAGAACAAGTTGCTATCAAGCTACAACTTTCATTTCAACACACTTTAAATTTATGGAGGCAGTCACAAAGCCCTGTGTAATCTCAAGGGAAGGTAAGAGTTACTGACAGTAAGTCAGAAAACTCCAGGTATCACTGTGGTGTAACCAACCACTGTGAAAAACATAGTTTGGTGAACGATGAAAGTGAGCATTATTTTCCTGTCATACTTGCCAAGAAGGCAACTGGGATGTAAGACTTGAAGGTGCTCTGTAAAGTGATATATCAAGCCTGGGTATGACAGAGCTTCATCTTATTCCAGATATTGATAAACAAAATATAGGTAAAGAAACATATGAAGTCAATTATAGGGGAAAACACTGAGTGTTCTAAATTGGTTTTAGAAGGGCCAATTTACCGACAATCCAGAAAACAACTGGAGTAGAAAAAATTGTCTTGTTCCCATAAATATCAGTACCAAGAACTCTGTTCACTCGCCAAATGTCTAATAATTAAGAAGTTAAGAACAACCTGACCTAAATTTCTCAACTTGTTATTAAAAACAAATATACAGCAATTCCTTTCCCATTTAAATTAAAGCACAGCCTGTCAGTGCACTTGAGAGAGATTAGAACTTTAAATCAAGTGTGAAGAACTAGACAACAACTGCCTATTCTGAGTAAACTGGAGATCACTACTGATGAGAAGGCTCATGAACAGTATATTTATTTTTATCCTGCTATTGTTATGTAAATATTTTTGAAGGCAGCAGCTAAATACTGTCCTCCTCATAGAGTGAATGTAATTAAGACAGCATTATGGCAACAGACTCAGGTTACAATAATTATTAAAGTTTATGTGACTGACAAAACACTGCTGTCTAAAGCCTTTGTATGGAGCTATTTGGTATACCCCAATAGTCCTCATTATGCAGTACTGCCAAAACATAGGGGGTTTTCCTGATTGCATGAAGAGGTAACAATTGCAGCTAAAAATTGTCTGAAAAATAACCTACTGAAATCACAATAGTCAGGCAGCACAACTATTGGGGGTAGTTTTGGGACTGGGGCTGATGTAGAATTGCAGAATTCTAGCAGCATTTTCACTGGTATTCTTTGGAATAGTGCATTGATACATCCGAAGAAGTGCACCAGAAGTTTAAGAGCTTCCACTCCCATTTAATCACCACACTCAATTGTATTTTACAAGAAATTTTTTGAATATTAAGGGGAAAGAATTATTTTGGATCAAAACCAACCACTTAAGCACGTCACATTGGGCGCAGAGCACAAGGACTCTCAGCCCATAGGAATATGACTTCTCTGAGAAAGCTGCTGATTTCTATCCCACCAATGGAATAACACATACAAAGCGTGGTAGGTGCCAACCCAAAGACTGCTCCTGAAGAAAGCATGCTGCTGAGCAACATAAGTTTAGAAAAGATACAAAATTACAGAATCACTCCAGTGTTCCCATATCTTAAAAATAGAAAAATTTAGATTATACAGAGCATTTTAATCATGTTTCAGGTGAACAATGTCTGCTAAAAGCAGGTCTGCAATACAAGCAAGGGAGAGAATGACCTAGTCTGAGGTCATAAGAAGCTGAGGATTGTGAGACCATACTGCTGTTGTGTTTACCTACTTCAAACTATGTGTCCAAGAGAGAGCAACCCGGGAGAGGAAGGCAGTAGGGGGAAAGTTGGATGAAACAAAGACATAA
>VZTM01013426.1:5801-29364 GCA_013400555.1 Jacana jacana
CCCCCAGGTCCTTTTCTGCCAGGCAGCTCCAGCCACACTGCCCCAAGCCTGTAGCGATGCATGGGGTTGTTGTGGCAACTGTTTGTGTGTGTGTGTGTGTGTGTGAACACACATACATTTGAAAAGTTGACTGTTTTTCATTCGCAGCCTCTGAGATGGATGTGAAATAGGTCTTCAGTTTTATTTTGCTTTATAATCTCATAGTGCTCCTCAGAGAAAAAACACGATGTGCATTCCCTTAAGAAACAGTAAAATCTGTAAGAATTTGTTAATTTCCCTTTTGCTGTCAGGAATGTTAAGAGCAGTATCAGTGAAATGTAAATATTTCACGTTGTTGCATCCCAGCAAGAATTGAACTCTGCTGGCTCTCAACTATTCCCTTTTCATTAAAAGGGCATAGGGAAAGAAAGTCCTTTTCTCTTCAGGATACAGTAAATATTAAATTGATGTTCACCTGATTAAATGTCTCTATGTGTGCTGAAAAAATATTTACAGTTTTAATATCACATTTTCAAAGACTGATCTGACCTTAGACTTTCACCAGCCACAAAATCTTGACTTCTGGCCTTGTAAAAACATGACTGTGCAAGGCTGTATTACAGGCCCAAAAGGTTAAGGCTTTTTTATGCATATCTTGTTCAAGGACCTAATTTCTTTCATGAAGATTATTTTTCATACATACACTTGAAATTTTTGCATAAACTGTGGCCTTGATTAGATCCCTGTGAGCCTGGGAGGGTAGTGTAAATCTCCGGACTCTTTGAGTTGTGACTGGATAGGTAACGAGTATTGATCCTACTTGCTACTCATTTAGAGAGCACTGAACCCTTTCTAAGCTTGAAATAAATACACTTCTGAACTATTGTTACTTCAGATACTTTGATTTTCACTACTAAGACCATGCCTGGGGCTACAGTCTTTGGCACAGTACTTGAAATTATCTTAGCGAGTCTTACTTGAGTTTGCCATCAGCAGCCTTCTGTTCCTGTGGCAGTTGAAAAAGTGGAGTCTAGTAATCCAAACGGCTTTCTTACAGAAGAAAACCATTCAGAACAAAAGTTTGATAAAGCAGGTCTTAAAATATGGTGTAGACACTACATTACTTTCATGAGGAATTTTTCATTTTGGAAAAGGCTTTTTTGTGTGTGTGTGTAAAATTGGTCCATCATTCTAGCTGTGGACAACCAATAAGAAATTTGTCCCAAGTGGCTGATTGAGCCTTGGTTAGAACTTGTTTTCTGGCCTCAGCAGCCACTGGTGTAACTCCATTGTGAGGCCTGGGATGATGGTGCATAACTATTCACACACGTATCCAGAGTTCAGCGAGTTTGGCTTTGAACTCAACGAACAGTATTAGTTCTTGTTCCTGTATCAGGACTTCTCGTGAATTGCATGTGCATTTCTTCCAGTTCTTCGCTTCTTTGGAGCTACTTTTCTGCAGAGATATATATATCTGTGGGAGCACTGACAGCAGCAGCAGCAGTAAACTAGGTAATTTTATTAACCTTATTCAGCAGCTGCTTTCTGTTAAAGAATCAGAAGATTCTTTAACAGAAAAAGATCTTCAGCTACTGCTGTCTTAACTTAGTTCTTGTCTAACTTGCCTTTGCCAGGTGTAGTGACCAAAAAGAGACATTTTTAGAAATAGAATTTAAAAAGGACTTGTTAAAATTTGGAGGAAGTAAGAAGAAATGAGTGCATTGCCACCATGACCCTCTGTCAGATTTATCCCCACCATAAGTGTTCTTGTAATAGACAGCTCTTTGTGCTTTGGGCAAGTGAGCTACAATCTGTACAAAAATGGCAACTGTAGACATACAACAGTTTATCATTTTCTTTCCACTTTTTTCAAGAGTCTGGGTACAGCTTTTGATTGTATGAGTGTCTGAGTTTGTTTGTTTGTTTGAAGCTCCAGATGAATAATGCTAGATTGCTCTCTTTACTCCTAGTTTTGTGATTACACAAGCAGGTAGCTAACAGGCATTTTTCTGGTGCTTTGGCATTGAGAAATACAGTGCACATGTTTAATATCATCAAGTACAGATGCGGAAGGTAAGGCTTGGCACCTTGGTATTACATTTGCTGTTGATGGCTCGGGAGGGTTGGCAGAGTGCTCTGGTCCCCATTTACTATGATGGCACAAAAGAAGATGTGTGAAACCCAGAGGGGAGAGCTGAGCTCCGGGAGGCAGTGGTGGCAGGGAATGGTGGTTTGGGCGGCTGGTGGCTGAGCAGTAAGAGAGTGTAGCATAGCAACGGCTGAGAGATTGAAGGCACCTGTTTTGGTAGCCTTGAGCTTGTTTGTTGTGAAGGTCTGTCTATAAACATTAGTTTTGGAAGATTGGAGTAAATACTCTTTTGTAAACACTGATGACAGCTGCACAAGGTGTTTTTTGCGAGGCAGTGAACAGCTGTCTTACATGTTTGGATTGGAATTTATAATTGAAATAGCATGCATTTTTGGGAAGGATATTTCAGAAGATCCATCTTCTTGTGTTGTTTGGCCTCGGGTTCAGTTTTTGCAAATACTCATTTAGTTGGAGTTGAGTGGTAAGGATTTACTTGTTTTTTTTTGTTTTCTCTTTTTATTATTTATTAGTTACTTTCAAAACCTGAAGTAGAATCAATTACGTGCATCCTTTGCTTTCCATTCGTACTATTCTGTAGAATGATTTTTCTTTAGAAGTACAAAATTCTGTAAGTTACCGCTCACTACAATGCTGTTGCTTTAAAAATGTTGGCCTCATGGCATGACTTTATGGAATTCTCGACAGACAATTTAGAAATTAGTGTGATAGATAAAAATACAATCCTGATATTTCAATATTGATGTGATTGCAGTTTAAAAAAAAAAAAAAATCATTCTTAGAAATGTCTTTGGATTTTCCAGAGGTCAAGTCCAAAGAGCTTAGAATGTATTAACCAGGTTGTTGGAAACCTATGGAAAGGTCGGATCAGACTTAAGTTTTTCAGAATACAGAATCTCCTGTACATATTAACAAAACAAAGCTGGTTCCTGTGAAAAGAATAGGCTGTTCTCTGAATTTGCTCTAAATTACAGCTTCAGATAACACGTTGATCTTCATAGCTTACTTACCAGATAGGCAGTGGTAGCCACTGACACTTGATTTTCAGAAAAGTGAAGTATAACAGTTAACAGGAATGGAGGAACACTTATATAACAAATGTATTGGTTGAAGAAATTCAATCCACTATAGTAGATGATTTTTTAAAACTGTTAAGTCATGAAGTTTCATTGTGAATGCAGGGTACTAGATCAGCTAATAAGAAAACATTTTGAAAGCAGTATGACAGAAGAACTTTTGTTGTGAGCCATAAAAACAGTTGACAGAGAAAATGTGTGTCTTTGATCTTTCAGAATGTTTAGGATCTGTTCATATCTCACAGTTGTAAAGCTGTGATTGTATTTAGGCTGCCCTGAGGCACTTAACTCTGTGCCGCCCCACAGTACCAAACCAGTACCTTGCAACAGGAACCTAAGAGCACTTCTCCAGAGCGGGCAGCCGACAAGCTCATCTCTGGAAATTTACAGAGTGCCTGAACCTGATTGATTTTCCTGTTGGTGATCTAAAATTAGCTATAAAATGTTAATGATGGAAAATAGCCGTATGTCAGGAATGATGAGAAAATTGGAGAAATTGAAATACCCCTGTTATATTCCTTGTTTTATTGTATTACAGGCTTTCAACGATCATTTGGACTTTTTGATCAATATTTCCTTTCTGTTGTTGGGAGTTTGGGCGCTGGGAAAGCACTCCGTCTTCCCTAGCTATTTTATGTGACCCACTTAGGTTTTTCTAAGCTTTTTGCTCCCATGCAGTAAACATCCTAAGTTACTATGAAGAGGAAAAGGGGAATTGTATTTTATGGCTTGTAAAGAGCTAGGAGCAAATGAAGGATGTTCTAGGGGCTATTCTAGGGGCTATTCTAAAGATCTTCTTCATAGTTGCATCCAGTTCAGGAGACGAGAGTTGAATCCAGGTGGTTTCTTTAAATCCCACTTTTGTGTTCATAGCCTATTTGTGCAAAGCAGGCTGAGCTGACAGAACTTAGAAGCTTTCTTTGAAAGCAGTAATGAAGAGAGTTTAGAGGAAATGGTAAATAACAAAAGGCTATACCATGCCTTTTGTCTCAAATATATGAAAATGGAATATTGTCATTCCATCTCACATTGTTCAGGTTCAGTACATTTGAAAGTCGTAATTGTGATTCATCCAAATGAAAGGGGTCGGAGAAGGACTGAGCAAAGGCAGTGATGGTAACACCCGACTTCTTTGTGTGCTGAAATGAGATGGGCTGGAGAGACTGCTGGTTTACCTTTGCATCTTATTTCACTTAATTGCTTATACATTCAGTTAGGATGAATAGTGCTTGTCCTCTTTAAATGTAAACATATGTGAAGAGTAGTGTGTAATACCACTGATGGGTAAGGGGGGCAAGCTTTTCATGTGAGTGTTCTCAGGTTCTCTTAAATGTTTTATAAATCAATTGAGTGGAACGGTAAAAGGCAGACACAGACTGGGATATCAAGCATTTGACTACTATTTTATGTTTGTTAATTTAAACCACGTCATGCACTTTAAGTGTTTAAAACCAGTCATATTAAGATAGTTGTTGAGTTGCAGCCCTCTCTTGCTCTGTGGGTTTTTTAAATGTGGGATTTTGGTAACCTGTATTGTCTTCATTGATTACTGAAGAAAAGAACTTTTCAGTGTTTCCCTTTAAACTGAAATACCTTTTGCAGAATAGAGCATCTGCCACTCTGGTCATCCCACATGCACATCTTTGTTATATATCTCAAAATTTCTGGGCAGTGCAGAGAGCAATATGGTGCTGATTTGGTTTAAATAACAGTTCTCACTGGTGGGTCTGAGTCAGCATCAAGGAAAAATCCTATTTGTGGAGGGATGGGCTGATGTAATTTAAGTAACTTCTAGAGATTAAATTTCAAGAGTGTGTAAAATGCAACATGATAGATTTTTTTTTTTTTTTAATTCTGTCCCTTTTTGAAAGCAATAACTGACAATACTCTTTTCTTGTTCTTTGCAGTGTGGTGATATAAATATTTGGTAAGCAATTCAGTGACTATTTCTGTATGTGAAATTGAATTCTATTTATTTTAATGCTTATTGTATTGTGAAAGAAATTAACCTAATCTGTTATGGTAATAAGTATTAGACTTGACTTCTAAGTATCTATTTTATCTTTTGCACATGGAAATTGCAGATGTTTATTATTAGATGTGATATCTGGTTAGTGTTGTGTCCTGGTAGCAATCAGAGAAAACTAAAAACATTTCAGTAGAGATATGTGTAATTGACATCCCTTCTGGTCAGAATCTCAGGGATTGGTCTGAGTCCTAGAGTATCAGTATCAAAATATTTATTTCCTTAGTTGCTGTAACAGTGTAACAGATTATCATCATCTCTATGAAAATCTTCCTTTGGATCACATGAAACCAGAGGTGTTCATAGCTTTCAAGCCTCCAAGCAAGTGTAGTCTTTTATGAAAAATTATTTCCTCACCATTCTTCTCTTACTTTTGTAAGATGTCTCCAGAGGTATGAAGGAGGATATATTGCTTATGATGCTGTGTTTCAATAAAGTTAGTGCTTTGTTCTAATTTCTATTTAAAGCTTTGGTAGGGAAGCATCTGTCTGGCTTTCTTGCCTGTTGAATAAGAATGGATCTTATTGGATCTGTTGAATAAGATAATGGAATTAAATGCTGGGCTTCGTAGAAGTGTAGTATGGCATTGCCTTCCAGGGAGATGCAATAATTTGCTCTGTAAGCGGCTAACCATCCACAGAGGATGTAGTTGATGTGCATGCTGCCTGGTCTTTATTTGAGAAACTGTAACTGTAGCTTAGGAGTGTGCAGTGTACTTCGTTGTACGTTGCAGCTCTTTGCAATAGACGTCACTTACAGATATTTATAACAGAGCGAACTTTTAAAGTGTTTTTTGAATAACAGTTGTAATGATCAAAATATTGTTTGCATTACTGAACAATCAAAATCTGAAATACTCTGATGAATTCTCAGACTTTCAGTAATCCTTCTCTTGAAGATTGCTTTTCTTAACAGGGTTAAAGAAAACGTGCGGAGCAGAAATGAAATGCTTTATCGATAGCATCAAACTGAACTGTTGCCTTTTCCCCCACTCCCAGTATATAATTTATATAGCTTGTTAAATCTTTGAACAAGTCCGTATATTTTTTTCCCCCAAAGTTTGGAAATAGGACTTAGTTTACTTAAAATTCTGCTGGGGAGAGTATTAATAACGTTGCTAAACCTAACTTTCATGTGTGCCAGAACATTGCCTTTTATGTAGTTTCTTAGCTCTCAGTGTCATTGCTTTTTGCTGTAGAAATAATCAGATTGTTTTATCAGACAGAGGAAAGCACAAAATTGTGAATATAATTGCCCTTACTTGCCAGCCTGGTCTTTTCTTGGATCTGATACTTAAATGTACATTTATGTAGGAAATCTGTGTAAATTTTTGGATTTGGAATCTATTGATTTTGAAGGAAGTGCATGAAGAAATGACACTTTTTCCATTGTCCAACAAGTGCATACAAAATCCCCGTGAGGGCAGTTCTTTATCTATTTCCATATAATAATCACTGATGGAGAGGGTGGTATGGAAGAAACGCTTATTTTCAGATATGATACCAAATACTTAGTCTTCAAGGCTTTTTTTTTTTGTTGGTTTTTTTTTCCCCAACCAATATAAGACCAGAAAAGATACCTCAATTGAAGGAGATGAAAGTTTGTTTGAAACAATACACAGGTGACTATGATGAAATGAAGAACAGCGGGTGTGACTTTCATGAAAGAAAATAATGTGTTGTGTATGTATGAGAGTTCTTTCAGAGAATTAGAAAGTATATGGACAGGGAAGACGTTACTTGGATTTTCAAAAAGTGATTGAGAAGATCCATCCCATAAGTTTGAAAAGAAGCTGAATTGCTATAGAGAGTGCATCCTTACACTAATGGATGAGTGCTAAAAGGGGAGATGGGGGAAAAGTTCATGTGTAGAAATAAATTGTCTTTTTTTCAGGATGGAATCTTTTATGGGTTTGTGCTGGGAATCCATGCATTCCAATATATTCATAAATGCTGTAGAAAAGGGGTAGAATAACGAAGCAAAAAAGTTGTTGACTCTATTAAGCTGTTCAGAATGTTGTTGCTGAAGGACTAGCCGTGCAGGATTGCACAAGGATGTTGCTGTACTGGCTGTTTTCAGCACCCTGAGATTTCATCAAGTTAGGTGTGCTAATGCAGACTGGGGAGGTTTTATGAAAAAGGCAACCCTTGGAGTGATGGGCACTTAAATTATGTCATTTGGTAATTAATAAGATCTTGCAACTGAAATGAAAATGCCTATTCAAAGTTCAGCAGTGGTCAAAATAATTATTAGGAAATTATTAGGAGAGAAGTAGACACTCATTATACTGCCAATATCTCTATCATACTCCACGTGCAGCCTAATTTGCACCTCTCAAGGCCACGTTGGCAGAACTGCATGTACAGAGAAAGACAGAAAGAATAGTTGAAGGAATGAAGCAGATCTGTGTGAGAAATTACTAAATATTAATGCTTTCCTTGGGCTAGAACAGAGATGACTGGAGGATGGTGAGACAGGGACCTCCCTGCCTGGAGATACAGAGGAGGTAAAGCGCTGTAAAGCTAGGTAGGCAAATCCAGTGTCACTAGTAAGAACAGGTTCAAATAAAGAAAAATGAGATTCTTTGCACAAATCTTGATTAAACTATGTGCCTTTGCCAAAAGATGGGGGGCATGCTAAAGATTTGCATGTATGGAAAAATAAATAAAATTGAAACGCCTATGTGGAAAGAATTCAGAGATTTTATGAAAAAGAGCAGTTAGTGCTGGCTCAAGAATCACTGGTTGCTGGTGGCTAAAATAATAAGCAGAGAAAGTATCACTAAAAGGCCATTTGTGTATTACCTTCCATAAACCTCATATTGAACGCTGTTTCTGTTAGTTTTCTCCAAACTACTGACATGAATCAGTAAACAATGCATTTTCTACCATGCTGTAGTGAAAACAAAAGGAAGAGAGGAAAAGAGGAGGGGAAAAAAGAACAGAAAAAATGAGGTAAAAATAAATCATTAGGAGAAGATAGAAAGCCATTACGAATAAAAACAGTTTAAAAAGAGGGAACCAGAGAGGGACAGAGAAAAGCAGTCTTGATTGGAACCATCACTTCTTGGTTGGGGTCCATGTAGGAGTGTCCGCTCCTCAGCAACACTCAGGCCAGAGCCATGATTAATCAGGACACTTGAAATGGTTTCCAGGTTTCTCTTGTCAAACTTCTTGCTCTTCCTGACCCTTGAAATAGCCAAGCTGACTAGGGCTGGGTGAAGTTTGATGAGAACGTCCTGAGACTTGGCGAGACTTTGGGTGTGGAGGGTAAATATAAAAGGGAGCGTATACACAATTTTGGGACGTTCTGGAAAAAGTGGAAAGTCTCTCTCTCGCCAGAGAATGGGCATGGGTCAGGATCACGTGAGCACACCTGAGCCTCTGTGTCTCTAGTCCTCCACTGAGAATTTTCCAACCTACATTCCTGTTAAGCAGTAGACTTGGTTAACAATAAAAGCTACCACCTTCCTGGGGCAGTAAGTCATCCTACTGAATGGTTTGGTGTGACACGTGGCCAAGGCAGAGGAGTGAAGCACAGTTGGATTGGGATATTTTTTGAGGTGTGATTTGTGGTGAATTGGTTAGCTGTTACATACCCTGCTAACGAGGCATGGTTTCGGAGAAGTGGTGCAAGTTTGACCCTCTGTGTCTCTCTGTTCCATCTCTGTATGGTTGAGTTAGGATAAGAACTTTTAAAATAGGAAAATTTATTTTTACAATTGAGGCAGTAACAAAACAGGTTTAGAGATAATCCTACAAAACCAGGCTAGAAATCCACCCTTACAACTACCTGTTATTTTGATCATCTTGAAGACTTTCAGTGCTGGCCATTTGGCTGGCATCTGATTTATGCCTTGCAAGATGATTACCCTGGGAATTTGATGTGGTTTAACCCCAGCCCTCAACTAAGCACCACGCAGCCACTTGCTCACTCCCTGCTGATGGGATGGGGGAGAGAATCAGAAAAGTGAGGAAACTTCTGGGTTGAGATAAAGACAATTTAACAGGTAAAGCAAAAGCCACACACACAAGCAAAGCAAAAGAAGGAATTTATTCTCTGCTTCCTGCAGGCAGGCAGGCGTTCAGCCATCCCCAGGAAAGCAGGGGCTCCATCATGCGTAACAGATGCTTGGGGAAGACAAATGCCATCACTCCGAATGGCCACCTCATCCTCCTCCTTCCTCCAGCTTTATATGCTGACCATGACATTGCATGGTATGGAGTAGCCCTTTGGTCAGTTGGGGTCAGCTGTCCTGGCTGTGTCCCCTCACACCTCCTTGTGCACCCCCTGCCTACTCACTGGTGGGGTGGGGCGAGGAGCGGAACAGGTCTTGATTCTGTGTAAGAGCTGCTCAGCAGTAACTAAAACATCCCTGTATTATTAATGCTGTTTATAGCTCAAATGCAAACCCTAGCCCCATATTCCCTACCATGAAGTAAATGAACTCTATCCCAGCCAAAGCCAGCACAGAATTGCTTTCATTGAGACAGATTAGGATTTGGTGATAAGGGCATCTTTGTGGACTTGTTTTTCCCTGAAATGGAAATCTGCCATTCAGATTCAAGCCTTCCCTTTAAGGATTTCCTGTGAATTATATTCATTGTTTTAATCAAACATGCATAGTTTTATCAAAGGTTTATTGATTGACCCCCACCTAATTATAAAAATGGTGATGTGCATATGGCATGGCTGGATGGAGCTGTCGTACAGGAAGAAAGCAGTAAAACAGTTCCCCACCCCACCCCCCGCCCAAATTCAGTGCCAATTGATCTGCTGTTTGCTTTTGCTATAATTGGTTTGGGAAGATTAATGTTCATTTGTATTTGGTAGTTTCCAGTATTGCAGTGTGTTTGCAGCTGAGCACGTTCAGTCATTTAGAATCCTTCAGATAGGGAGTCTTGTCCACAGCTTTCCAGAATAAAGTGGTAAAACGTTACATTTTCACTGACATTGCAATCAAATGGATCCTGCTATTAAGTATGCTGAGTTGAAAAAACCACTGGCACTTTCTGCAGTAACTTTAAAAGTATTCTCTTTTGTAATGCTTTTTCTCTCAGAGGAAAATAAAATTATTCCTAAAAGCCCATGTGGGAACCCTGCATTTAATGTTCTTTCTAACTTGATTATTTAACACTTGTTCTTTCAAAAACTGAGCCAGTTTGGAAATGGTTTCTTTTACCAGTACAGTCAGACTCCTTGTGACTTGTCTCTGACTGTGTTAGTCCTTCCCCCTCCCCATCCCACATCAAATTCTGTGCAAGTTTAGTCTTTGTTCCTTCTTAACATTTGTGTTCTTTGGAAGTCATTGATTTTGTTTTCTGTAGCGTTGGCCATGCAGTTTCTGTTGCTCAGTTAATTTTGCTTGTGATAATGCCATCTGCCTTTAGAGAGGGAACGTCTCACCTTGTATTTCCCGAGGAATGTTCAAGAATGGACAGTACAAAACAAAGCTTGGTATAATTTTGTAATGGATTTTTATTATTTTTTTTAAAATCAGGATTTAACCTTTCAGTTTATTCACGTCACTTGGTCCTGCTGGAGCAGTGTTCTCCCAAATGTGGCGTTTGTGTTGTGATGCTCAGGAGAGCCTTTGTGTGTCAGGATGACTCTGGGGTGAATGCACAGCTCTTTTCAGCAGTGCTCTTTTCCAGGAGAATACCAGGAGACTCTTCCTCCCACTTACATATTAGGATAGCTGGGAGATGAATGTTGGGTTTGGTTAGATTAGCATATTCTTTTTAGTTTCTGGTGCAAAATCAATTACTAAATGAATGGGAAAAATAAATTAATCCAACACAGTGTGAGGTGGTTTTTGAATTAGATTTTGATGTGCGTGTATATCATCAGCCGGCAGTAGATGTGCACTGTCTGGGGAGAAATTGTAATTCTCTTAGCATGCCTTTGAAACGGAGACTCTAACCCGTGGTGCTCTCGACAGCAGTGCTGCAGGTTTCAGTGGCAGGTTGCTGCACTTACTGGTTTTTCGCATCAGAAATGATGCAAATACTTTCGCCACGCACGTCTTTTCAACTGTGAACTTCTGAAAATAGCCAGAGAAAACGGGTTTCGTTGGTGGTCTGCCATCTCTCAGCGGTGACGAGACGCTTAAAGAAACACTGACCCCTTCTTTTGTCTTTTGGGACAAATGTTACATATGAGTTGATGTTTATCCAGAAAAACAGGTGAAGGGCTAGTGAATGGAATGAGGAAGATTTTCTTTGTAATTCACAGAATCATATGGTAGCTCAGCTGTAGAGTATGGGGTTTGAAGTTTGCATAATGGTTTGTGTGTCACTCCTTTGCTTTCTTCTTCCAGTTTGTTTTTTTTGTGAATGTGACTAATAGGCTTCAAAACACCTGAAACTTCCGGTTTTTTTCTGCCACTTGAAGATTACAGTGTTTCACTTTTGACCCTCTTAAATGAACTATGTTTCTGTTGTGGAAAAAAAACAGATGCCTGAGGGGGTAAGGCTTAAGCTTTGCTTGAGTAAAGTTTGGTTTTTTGAACTGAGACCTGCATATGCTAGCATCCAGACATCCAAATAGGTAACTGTATTTTATACGGTTATTTAAAAGAGTGGGTGTGTTTCATTATGGTATCTGGGCACAGACTTAGCAAGTTGGTGGTAACAGTTCAGGAGTGAGTCAGGTCCCTCCAAGGCACACCAGAGCTGTCCTGACAGGCAGAGGACAACTAGGTTCTACAGTCTGGATCTGCATCCACCAAGCCCCCTTCTCATCTCATTTGGTGTGCTCCAGTCCTGTCCTTCCCAGTTGATCTCCACTACTCAAATGTTATTGATATCTGCCATCCCCTTAGTAGTTGTGTTTGCAGGCTGAAGAGTCCTAGCCACTGTTGCTCTTTGCTTAAAAGTTTCTCCATAGTTTTCAGTACCCCTAATGGTTTCCTGTCAGCCTTGGAGATTAGAGGGGAGGGCAGAAATTTCAGAAGTATTGAGAGGCTGAGAGCCATGTAGGTTAGTAAATTGCCTAAATAATGTGGTTCTAAAAGTCTGTTTTCTGCATTTACTATGAAGATTTTTCTGGTATACCGTTGAGTTGATGCCTTCAAAGAAATGTCTCATGTATCAGCAGATCCCTTTCCTGAATGGCAATGGTCAGCTTCAAAGCCCAGTGTCCACTACTTCATATGCACTCATAGTTAATATGTCTGTATTTTGTTACTCGTTAGTGTCACTGATGTTTCTTTTCAGCTTTACATAGTCTGACTTTGTCCTATCCAGAAAATACTTGATGGTACAGGCACAGTCTCCAGCACAAGTGGGACTCTATTGGGACTTCCCTCTACTATAAACAGAATGACTGTTTATTCAAATTGTTGGCTGCTTTTAAGGAGTAATTGGTCAGATTATCTGTCACCAAGGAGCCAGTTTAGGAGAGTTTAGTTTCTTTGGAGACTTTTGTGAGAGATCTTTGGTAAATGTCTTTTTGGAGTCCAGGTGGACTGTATCAGTGATTTCTCAGTGTGCTCATTGAGTCTTTCAGAGGACAATAGACCAAGATTAGGCTTTTCCTTACAACAGCTGCATGGAATCATTTGTGTGCCCACTAATTCTTGTCTTTCCATTAATTTATACAAACTTTCCTGGTATGAACACTGAAGCTGACTGATCCATTGTTTCCTAATTCTGCCTGTGAACTCTTGTCAGAAATTCATGTTGCTTTTTCTGTCTTTTAGAGCTACAAGATTGAGACTGTTTTAAGTGAGAATTCACAAATCAAAGCTACTAGGTCTTTTCATTCTTGAGTCCTGTTCTAGAATGTCATTATTTTTCATATTGTGAGTTTGTTCTTTACCTTCTTATAAACACACTTGAGGATTCTGGTATAGAAGTGTGATTTATTTTTTTTTTTTTTTTCTCAATGGTGCAGGCCTAAAAAGGGAAGGGGAGGGTTCTTTATCTGTAGGGCTTTTTCTCCTATGAGTCCTTCTTTAAGTGCTGATTGTCCTGGAGGAGCAATAGATTTTTCTTCCTTCTCTCTTCTAGAAAGAGCTAATCTTTATGCTTTTTCCTGTTTGTTTCCCAAACTTGATTGCTTTATTATGCACATGTATCTGACCAGCTAGAGCTTATGGTCACTCCCCCCCTCCCTTTGGATACCACTTCTGATTTTCTGAAATACATAATTTTACTTCAGATAGTTTCCCTGACCTAACTATTTAGCCGTGTTGCCATTTTTTCCTGCTTTGTTTAAAGGCTTTTTTTATGTGAGAGCAAGCAGTTATCTTCTGGCAACGAGCATGAATGCCTTATAGAAGCACCATCAGGGAATAATTATAGTAAACTGTTTTGGCTAAGTATTTATGCAAAAAGGGTATCTAGGGAAAATGACCCAGAATATAAACACAAGTTTTAAAACAAAAAATAATATGTATATATTTTTAATTCTCTATTTTCATATTTTACAATCCGGAGTAAGTTACAATTATTTTGCTTTAACTAGATTTGAAGATTCTATGATTTCTTTAAATGTCCACTATCTTAAAACTCATCTATGCCAGATGAAAACCCAAATCTTTCATTACTAGGGAGGCAACCAAGTCTTGCTTCTCTAGCCAGCCTAGCAGTAGGGCAGGTGGGTTTGTTGCACGGACTATTTGATGATAGGAGTTGGCTGGATGGCAGCATCCAAGGAGTTGCAGTTAATGGCTCAGTGTCCAAATGGAGATCAGTAACAAATGGGACCCTCAGGGGTCCCATATTATTTAATATCTATATTAATGAGTGAGGGAGGTTGAGCATCCTCTCAGCAAGTTAGCAGATGGCACCAAGCTGAATGGTGCAATTGATAACACTGGTAAGAAAGGATGCTATCCAGAGGAACCCTGGCAGTCTCGAAGAGAAGGCCAGTGTGAACTGCCTGAAGTTGAACAAGGCAAAGTGTAAGATCCTCCTGCAGCTGGGTCAGGGCAGTCACCAGCATCAGTTCAGGCAGAGTGAACCCTGAAGAGGCATATCCATTGTCCAAAAGGCCTCTCTCTGCAGAAGTATGGTTTTAATTTTGCTGTTTCCTTTGATTCTTTTTTTTTCTTTTTCTAGCTTGAATCACCTGTCCTCAAACTTCATGCTAAATTCAACACTCTGCTTCCTGTAATAAAGTAACGGGATGTGGAAACAGCCCATGTTATCCCATTGGCTTTTGGCATATTCTGGATGTGTGGTACTAAGAGAGCTGCCTGCACACAGCTGATGTTTCGGTATCAGTTGTGTGTGCCTCTTCCGTGTTTCCCAGCACCGTGGTTTAGCTTTCTTGATGCTTTGAACCACCCTGTTCCCCTTTTTCCCTGGTAACTTGAAAGCTGATGGACTGGTCAGGTGTGGTCCCAGTATATCCATGTGAGTCAGCAGTTCTGGCTCCTTATGGCCGTGTGCGCCATAGGTGGAGGAGCTACCGCTCCTATCTCTTCTGGAACTGTTGTCAGGTTGGTGAAGTGGCCTCTTGAATTTAGGCTGATTTCATATTTGCTTACGTATCTATGAATTGCTTTTACTAGTATTTTGGCTTTCAGAGTCCTGGGCAGGAATACCCCAACTGATTCTGCAAAGGCACTGCCTGAGTGTAAACAGAATGTTTCTGACACTGTGGTGGCCCCAGAAGTAGTTTAGCTGTAGTTGCCCATCATCCAACCAAGTCAGTAGCCAGGATGAGTGACTCACACGCTAGTAAATTACCTGTGAGTAACTGGAAGTGGAGCACTGAAACAATAGCATAAAACAGAGAAACTGATTTGAGACTCTTGATTTTCTGCTTCTTTTCTCCCTTTCCCCTGCAGTGGTGAAGCACATGTAGGTATTGAAATTCTAGAAACATAATGTTTTTTGTTGTAGAAGAAGCACAAAAGTAATTCAGAATATTTTGTGACAGCAATTAGTACTAGCATTAGTGAGAAGCAGTAACAGTTGTTTAGGAAGTGGTGTCTGGCTGTAAACTGGTTACAGTTTCACTGCTCTAATGGAAATAGTTTCGAGCTGAGAAGACACATACTTAAGCTTGCCCAAACCATTTGTTTTTTCAGTTTGTTTTTTGGCAGCTATGCAAAGTTTTAGTTAAAACTGGTTTTGGTAGGAAAAGATAGAAAAGAAGCATCTTGGGCTTGCAGGGAGAAGAAATCCTTGTCTCTTGGAAACTCAAATACTACTGAAGAATATCTCTTGCTAGCTTCAGAGTGATAAATTAGCATAACCAACGTGGGGAGCGTGACCTGTGTTTGAGATTGCCCAATCCTTTCCACTGCAGGATCCTGGTTACCGTTACATTTCACTTTGGTAAATGTAAAGGATTCTGAATTAGGTTTTCTGAGCTAGCAGTTTGCCAAAAATTGAATGAATCTTAGGAAGTTAAAGATATTGTTATTAGCAGTATGGATGTTAATGTAGTTCAATATACTGTGTTGCTCGGGGTGTGTAGTAGGAGAGGAGAGGGATCATCAGGCAATGTTTCTGTTTCAATGACTGTTTTATGGAAAAACTCCAATTCTTCCTGTCTTTAGAAAGGAAATAAAAAGTTGCCTATGGACAATCATTATCAGGGCTCTATTTTTGAGCTTCTAAAAATGTGTGCTGTAAACAAAAATACAATGTAAATTAAGTCAAGAATAACCTTAAAACAGGTTTGGCATTTTGTATCTAGTCTTTTTATGTAAGAAAGCAGCAAATACTAACCAGTCCCTTGGCGGTTAACATCTAGGGCTGAAGGAGAAAAGAGCAGCATTTTGTTCAAAGCCATATGTTGTGAATAATCAGAGGTTTTCTCAGCAAGGAAATAGCCTTGGACGATGGAGTCCTGACCGAGTGGGAAGGAGGGAGTTGTTTCCAATTACCACCTATCAGTCATAGCTCTGAAGTTAGTTCGTGTACAGTTCTCCCCGTGTAGCGAATTTCTGATGAGTATCTGTCGTGTTGGATCGCTCTTGCTAAGAGATGTATGTACTTAGTGAAAAGAATGGAGTTATTACTGCATCCTGGGAGAAAAAGGCTGCAAAACCCCTGCTACCTGTGAACTGTGGCTGTGTTGGTGGGCAGAAAACAATGCAGTTACAAAGCTGTGTTCAGAACTGAGAACCCAGCTGGATTTCTGCTTAAGCATTTGTGATGCTTCTGATGTATTATTTCTCTGAGTTAACTCAGCAAATAAAGTGAGTCTGTACTTTATTCAGATCCGCTGGTTCAGTGACAAAATATGTACATGCTCATTCACACTAGGATGAATTTTTTTCTTTAATGGAAAATAAAAAGATTTGATTCAGCAGGCATGTGATGATGAGTATAGTAATGGGTTACGTTTGTGTTATGCTTTCATAAAGGTAGTCAAGTATATACATTTTTTTTTGCCCTAGAAAGAAAAACATGATGAAAGCTACTGCATTTGCACATTGTATGTGCAAATAACTTTCTAACTTCAGCTGCAGGTGTCTGCTGTATTTGGGGCCAGTAAAACTAGATCCATAGTGAATGTTGCAAAGAAAAAAATTGTTCTTTTTCAAGCATTTTGGATCTTTATATATTTTATTGGTTTTTTGTCTTAATTGGGGATGCCTTTTCTGATGTAACATGCACTTAAAATCTGATGAAAATTGAAAGTGGTGTTTTCTTGGGGAAAAACAATGTGGTTTTATACGGCTTAGAACTGTGGGATGTATTTCTGGTAACTGTGGGGTTTTTGGTTTTGTTTTTTTTCTGCAGTTGTACTCGCTGAATGATTATAAGCCACCCATTTCTAAAGCTAAAATGACACAGATCACAAAGGCAGCAATCAAAGCTATAAAGGTAAGAGATTGCCAAACTTCTTTTGACTTCCTTTCTTTTTCTTACTTCTGTCAAAATAACTGAATAGCTTGAAGAACTTGCTTCACAACTTGCCACCTCCCTTGTGTGTACAATTTCCAAGTCATGATCAAATGTGGTAGCGATGGGATTTTCAGAGTGCAGCAGAAGGCTTCATTCGGCGTGTGACTTTCATTTGCTGGTTGTCAGAGGTGACTCTTCAGTGAGATCTGAAAGACAGGGATTTTTTTTCTCAGTTTAAAAAGGACATTGCCCAAGAAGAATAAACAGAAAGCTACAGTTCCCTTTTTCACCCTTGCCCCCCTCCAAAAAAAAAGTAAATGATGTGTGCCTTTGGATCATATAATTAAGTTGTATTTCATTTTTATAAATTGCTAGCATACCCTTTCATGGGTGTTGTTCATCGATTTTATTTTTTATGTTGCTTGGATACGTATTGTTCTTAAGTTTTAGCATTAGTATACTAATGAAAGACTTTTTTTGCCACAAAGTAAAATTTCCAAACAGCAGTTGAACAGCAGAGAAAAGCACTGCAAAATGATGAAGGAAATCAGGATGCCATTGCTGTTAAGCAGTAAAACAAGTGGAAACTCAGTAAAAGCTGGACAGGTAAAAACGAGGTATAGAACAAAACCAAAAAGGCCATGCACTTATGCTTTTCATATCTACATTTCTCTGCTGAGAATGCAGATAAGTTTTCAGATAATGAAATCCATATTCATATTTTATGTGATTTGGAGAGAGGAATTTGATGACAGAAAAGTGAAATTTACCAGCTTTCCTAAATAAGAGAAGTCTGTGTACATGAAAGTCTGTGTGTTGCAGTATAATGAAAATGCTAAAACATTGTACTGAACATAAACAAGTAGCCTGTAGATTAAACAATTAGATGATGATCATCCCTTTAACTATGAAATCCTGCTTCCACTCCTCATTTCAATAACAACACCTAATTTTATATAGCAGCTATTGAGATGATGTAGAAACATTGTGATATGTGAGGAAAAAAAAACCCCAAACAACAAACAGGCCCAATTTAAGGAAAAAGCATTTAGTAGAGGTTCTAAGTCTTCCTATACTTACATTAAAGTGAATGCTTGAAAAATAAATGAAATACAGAGAAGTCCTACGATTAGAAACATTAAAATCTTCAGTCATGTACAATGAAATAACCCTGTTTTTGAAGTAACAACTATTATTCTCTTAGTTCTCACTAAATAAGCACATGTTATTAAAAAAATTGAGTGTAAAAAGCCTTCAGAAGGCAAGAAAAAGTGAGATTGGCTTTTTTGTGTGCTGTTAAGGAAGGCAGCATACTCAGCTGTAGGTACTGGATTGTGGGTTAATCAACCAGTTTCTAATTCTGGTTTTACTATCAATATTCCATAACTTGACCAGGTATTATATGCATCTTCAGGTTTTCTCCTCAATTGAAGTATTATTTTATTTTCCAGTTCTACAAGCACGTTGTACAGAGTGTTGAGAAATTCATTCAAAAGGTGAGTCAGCCACGGGTATTTTGTGCGAGCTCTGACAAAAATTCTCTCATTTGGATTGCAGAGTATTAAATACCATTTGGTTTTAGGTACACATGCAGTTTTATGTTTTTAGCACACATTAGTTTATTTCAGTTTTCAGTCACATTCAATTTCTGCTAGTAATCAGTATCTGATCATAACCCATGACACGGAAAGACAGATACTTTGTCCTCATTTTGTAGTTATGATATACATTGATCTGAACAACTGTGGATACCGTTTTAGGGCTACTACTATATGTATTCATTTAATGTTAAAAGAGATTGTGACTGTAGCCCATGTGAACAGCTGACAGCAAAAGAATTGACACTGGTTGATGGTTGTTTTTGCTTTTCTGCCAAGGGAAGATGAGCTTTCAGCCTCATCTCTTGTGTAGCAGAAGATGCAGCATTGCAGCTGGTGGTTCCTAATGTGAGAAAACCCAACAAACTTGTATGGCAGAGCTGGCATTACTTTTTGGGAAGGTGCAGTACTAAAAGATTCTAAATAACGAAGAATTTTACTGCATTATGTTTTTTTCCATCAGTAAAACTTGGGTAAAACTGCATTTTTTCTCCAGTTTGAAATGCATGGGTTCCAATCTGTGAGTCTTCCCTCCTTCTCTGCGTTGTACCTGATTGTTCAGTTGATTGTTTTGGTACTGAATTTTCTTCCCTTTTTTAAATGGGAGTAAATTATGATCAATTTCCCTCTTCATTTTGACAGATGAGCTAGAGAAATTAACAAGCTCTGTTAATATTGCAGTGTTAGATGCAATTTTTCTTCTGTTGTTGGTTTTACCAAAGCAGTGTAGATTGCTCTACGTTGGTAACCCCTCCTCCTCATTACCTTCTATTCCTTGGTGCCCAGTGTACACCACAGTGCCTTTTGACAGTGGTTGGACAGTCTAAAAGGGGCTCAGCTTCAGCCTGGTGTTTTTAATTGTCTCTGAACAGTTCATGAACGAATTATTTAGGTACGGGAACATCAGTCCTATGTGGAAAATGTGTCATAGGTACGTTTCATGCCAGTAGTAAAGACTTGTAGTATACTTTCCTAGCACTGCTAGTGCTTGGTCAAGTAGTTGTCTTTTCAGGTGTCACCTCTGACATTTCTAACACCTCTAAGAAAAGGGACCTCTATCCTTTTATCCCTCTTTATTAGTACGGATGGACATAGGAGGCTGAGAGCAGTTGTACATCTTACCCATCTCGGATCAGGAGCACTTTGAATTTTCATGTCTCAAAGTTATTCTGGAGTTGCCTGAGTTCCAAATACTTCTTTCTAGTTGCAGTGGCTGTGGTTGGCAGTAGTGTATGCAGAGGCATGAGAGATGATTCATCCTCTGAATGAGAGAGTGGTGGTTTGTCAGGAATTGGATTGGTTGTTCATGACCCTTCTACAAGGCACTGAGAGTATGGGTTATCTTCAAACATTCAGTGTCCAGTATAATTTGATAAGGGACTTCTGCGCTGTTCATTGCTGGTTAGAGAAGGCAGATATATGTTGTAATTGGTAACCTTGTTAATGAACATTCTGGATCAGATGTTTCACTTTTTTGGGCTCGACGTGCTTTTCAGTATTTCATGAACAATTTCATAGAATCTTAGAATCGTAGAATGGGGGTCTTCACACTGATAGAATCATAGAATGGTCTGGGCCTCGAAGGGACCTCTAGGGTCACCTAATCCAACATCCCCACAGTCAGCAGGGACACCCCCAACTAGACTAGGTTGCCCAGAGCCTCATCGAGCTTCACCTTGAATATCTGCAGGGAAGGGGCCTCAGCCTTCTCCCTGGGCAACTTGTTCCAGTGGTCCACCACCTTTAAGGTAAAGAACTTAGTGAAACCACAAGTTATAATAACTATCAAATAGTAAGTTCTTATTTTAGTAGAATCAGATAAGCAGATGAAAGCTAGCCATTTGATATTTGTGGAACTTAAACTGTATGTCTGAAAGATAATTGGATTATTTTTGTGGAAGCAATCACTTCAAGTTAAAGCTCAAAACTACTGAATCTTCCATTAAAATCTGCCATAGACTTGTCCAGAGTGACATCAGTGCCATCTCAATTAGTTTGGTGTTGATTTTTTACTACTCTAATATTTCTTTTCCTCAAACTTAATCTCATGAGGTTACAGAAACTTCAGGTAAAATAATTGCCTGTGAGAAAGGATGCCACACACATTCATAAAAATAAAGACTGCCATACTTTAATACACAGAACCATGTTTAGAACCAAAAAAAAATGCTTCATCAAGGTTGCAAATGTTATCAAATAAGCACATTTCAAAACAGGAACTTTTTATCTAGGCTATAATAAAATTATACTCTGAAGAGTTCGTTTGGCACTGTATTGGAGATCATGAATTTAGTGCGTTGCAGATGAGTGTACTTTTCCATGTTGTACATAGTACCTTGTGTGATAAATGTGTGACACCAATATTCATGAAGTGAATCCATGTCACAGGATATTCTGGGAATGACTTCATTAGATTTTTGTACCACTTCTCATTCTGTCTTAAAACTGGTTGCAGTACTCTGGTGTGATTAAAAGACCAAAATTTTAGCTATAGTTGTTAGGTATGTAAAATTACCTAATTTGAGTTGTAGTTAGCAGCCATGCTTTATAAATACCATGATATTTGTAAATTATCAAGTTTGTCAAAGCTCTAAAATAAGTATCACTGGTATGTTCTCAACCAAACAGATGTCCACATAAGTGTGTTTTTGTTCTGGCAGGGTGAGGATATACCACATGCTCATTACAAGGATGTGAAATAAAGTAAACAAATGTTAACAGTAATGATGGCTTTGATCATAGAAAAGGACAAAGATGTTTTGAATTCCACTCGCATCTAGTCCCAATGTACTGTTCAGAATTTCATCATGCTTTATGCTGTTCTTTTAAAATAGAAGTGTGCATTTAAAAAATGGATATGTGGATCATGTGCTAACTTTTAATAGCAAGATTCTAAAAAGTTAGGTTGTTTAGTGGTAGGAAATTGGTTTTAAACATTTATATATTTGCAGAAAACATAGATGTGATAATTTGGACATTACAGCTTAGCTTTTTTGAGAGAGTTTAATTTTTCAGGACAGTTTATTAAGTAGAGAACATTTTAGTAATACTTTGACCCATTCAAAAATTAGAGACGACTGTTCCTATTTTCTCTGCCATTTATGGGGTTTGGTATTTTTCACATATGCATATTTTAAATTATCATTCCTTGCAGTGCAAACCAGAATACAAGGTACCTGGTCTGTATGTCATTGACTCCATTGTGAGACAGTCCCGGCATCAGTTTGGACAAGAAAAGGATGTGTTTGCTCCAAGATTCAGCAATAACATCATCAGCACTTTCCAGAACTTGTACCGTTGTCCTGGGGATGACAAGGTAAACCACTTAGAGATTTTTCTAATTAAAACTACCTTTGGAATGTTATCTATACAGATTTTGATCTCACTTTCCGCTTGCTAGAGTGGACCTAATTATACACTTACACTTTTTAATGTGTTTCTTTAACTTTGCTTGTATAAATGTAGGGACGGAGGAAGACACATCCAATTAGATTTTTGGAAAGGCAGTCAGGAATACTGGATGGATTTGAGTTGATGTGTTTTGATGGAAAAAAATTAAGAGGGCATGTGGTAGGACAGGGAGTTGTAGTCAGTCTTTTATTGTTGTCTTCCCCTCTTCAGTGAGCAAACGAGCAAGCAGGTTTTGTACGGTATCAAGGGATAAATATCTTCACTGGTTGCAGTGTCTTCAGTGCTGTGTTCTGGACTGAAGGAGCAATAGAAAACCAGCAAAGCATCTCAAAAGTTATCTTTCTTTTGATACTGAATCAGCCAACAGCTGAATAAGGCTTAACTTGACTAGTTTGGCCCAGTAGTTTAGCTGTTCCCTTTGACTGTGCTTACAGTTCTTCCTGTTTGTAAACCTAAAGGTGCTACAATCTAGACAGACTGGCCTTGCTAGTTAAGAATTCCATAATTGTTAATAACAAGAGAGATAAGTGTGACTCAGGTCTTTTGTTATCCTTTTTTCATTTTAGAGTAAAATTGTTAGAGTGCTAAATTTATGGCAGAAGAATAACGTGTTCAAGAGTGAAATTATTCAGCCTCTCTTGGATATGGCAGCAGGAATTCCTCCTCCAGTTGTGACCCCAGTCTTGCCCAGCACTACAGCTGCTATGAGCAACAATACACCAGGTAAACAAAAACAGATTAAATTTATGTCAACTTTGGCATGTTGGCCGTTAACATGATGAAAAATCTCACTGGTTTCCCTCACACAAGTCATAAGAGTGCTAGAAAGAAGTATATTATAGGCAGCATCTAGATCAGGGAAATAGCAAAAACAAGAGGTAGTTTATGGTGTTTACTTTCCAGCTCTATATTATAAATATATTCAGATTGAGTAACAGTGTATTAAAACCTAGTTTTGCACTTGAAAGTCAAGATAGATTAAAAACCCAACACAGCACTTACTACAGCCTTTGTTAATTAGTGGTGCCACATTTGGGAGAAATGAAAGAGAATACATCAGTATCTTTTTGCTATCTGTAGGATTGAGCTTGCTGGATAACATCAGACAGCACTTCTTTACTTTTGCTGGCCAGGGGAAAAAGCACACTAAGCTGCAGCAAGTGTCATACTTCCCTCTTCCTCAAATCTGAGATAACGTGGGGCAGAAATCGTGCTGGAGAATCGTGGGCAAAAAACTGCTCATGGCTTATGTCCCGATTTACTAAGCCTCGATGTTGTTATCTGTGCAGACTTGAGCATTTTGTGCTCTAAGGATCTTCATTACTTAGTAGGTAGATGGCAAGAGGCTGGCTTTTCATTTTTTTTCACTTTGTGGCTATTTTTTCATTTAAGGTTGGGATGTGTGGGAGATTGTACATGTAGAAAATGGGCTTTGGCATATGTGGACCTGTATTTGCCACCCACCTTTTGCTGATCCCATGCTGGAAAGCAGCAAGGTGGACAAATCCACCTTATTCTTAATTGGTGTCTGTAAATTTGTGAAAGTTCGAGCT
>VZTM01013430.1:0-10993 GCA_013400555.1 Jacana jacana
AGCACAGTGGAAAACTACACCTGCTTGAGTCTGTGATGTCGGGTGAGAACAGCAGGCTCTCACTTTCTGTCTCACTACTGAGGACTCCCTCACTATCTGGGACTCTCTTGCTCCATGGTGCCTGTGTTCCCTGCTTGCTTGCCTCTGCCTGGATGTTGACTTGGAAATATCTGTGTCTGTGAGGTACTGAGATTAAATTTGTCCTTTGCCGTCCATGGTTTGGTGGTTGTTCCTGCATTCTGCCTGTTTCAGCTCACACAGTAACATGTCTCTTTTTGTTCCTAAACCTTAGTCATTCTTACAAGGTTGTATAGCAAGAGAGGTAAGCTGGAACTGTAAGCTCAAGCCATATAGCCCATTCCCCTCCACCCCCAGCCATGTTGAAGTTCAGCTCTCCAACATCAAAGGTCACGACTGGCCAAGCAGAAAAGTAGCAGGTTCCCAAAACTGGTCAGGGAGATTGGCAGCAATGTGGAGGCTGAGGCACAAAATTCCCACCAGCCAGCAGACTACACCCACTCTGCAACCCTTTTCATCCTTGCCTCATTGCAGCCCTATTGACAAGTAAAAACCTGATGGCCTGCAGGAGACAAGGATGGTGCTGGGGGTCCTGTGCTGTTCTTTAATGGCCGTGGTCTGGTTTTCCTAGGGAGCATGATGTGGGACTGGACAATCCTGGCATTGTCTTCTTCTCTCCCATCCATCACTCTTACTTTGTACTTATTTATTGCAAGAAAAATAAATGAAAAAAGCCCTCTAACCCCAAAGATACAATTGAAGTTTCTGTTTGCCTGCTGGTTATTCAGAAAAGGGGCTGGGGTGTAACTAGTTGTGTGGGAGGAGAGGTTTTGGGGCTGATTCCAGGGACCCTTCCCTCCGGCCCAGGGCGGGAGAGCGCAGGGCCCAACCAGGCGGCTGGGCCAGTTGCTAGGGCCGCGTTGAGCCTAGCAACCGCCCACCCCGGCTCTGCGCTTGCGCAGTGAGGAGCACTGCGCCGCGTGGCAGGCCGGGAATGCTCGGAGCCCCCTATGGCGGCGGCGTAGTCCCGCTGTCGCTATGAACGAGGCGGTGGTGCGGGAGACACAAGAGTCTTTGGGCCGAGTGATCCGCAAGCCGCCGCTGACGGACCGGCTGCTGAGCAAACCGCCCTTCCGCTACCTGCACGACGTGATCACCGAGGTGGGCCTGGAACCAGCTTGCGGGCCCGCTCCGCTGTTGCTAGGCAACAGGGCCTCTCTGTCGGCTCGGCCTCCCCCTGGCGGGCGGGTAGGGGGGCTCTGCCGGAGGGACGCCCGGCGCTCTGAGGGCTCCCTCGTCTGGGAGAGGGGACCCCGTCACCTTTCCAGGGGTTGCCCAGGGCTGGGTGGCTTACGCAGATCACTGCTGCGGGTGTTACTCTCCGAGTAGCAAGTCAGTCTCAGGGGCTTCAAGGCAGTGAGTAAATCTCAGGGTTTCTAAGAACTGGCTGGCGGTGGTTAAGACCTGATACGGCGTCCCACTCTTTTCCTCAGTTTTCTATGCATTTGATCTTTTGTGAAACATGTTAATAGTTTGTTTTTCTGTGCTCCATTAAAAAAATAAAAAAACACAACAAAACCTAAAGTCTTAATTTTTATATTAATTGAGCTGCTGCTTTTTATATAGTCACATGTAAAGAAGTCAATATGGGAATATTGCAGAGCTGCATTTAAAATGCACATGCTGGTGTTCGACCTATGAAGCTTCTGGATTCAAGGTTAAAGATGGAATTAAATAGGGAGGCCTGACCTGTAAGCAAGGATTAAGTCTCATTGTTCCAGAGTGTCTTTAGAGAGACCGCAGACCTTCAACCCCCCTATAGAAATAGTTCTAAATAGTGTGACATCTCTGAAAGCAAATAAGGCCAATATATTTCCTATTGCCTCACACACTTTGTTGAACAGAAGACTTCAAGTGTACTTACTTTACTCCTTTTCTTCTCTTTTGAAGGTAATTAGAGTGACAGGTTTTATGAAAGGACTTTACACGGATTTTGAATTGAAATCAGATAACATTAAGGTGGGTGTGTAATATGAAACTTCCTGTTTTATTTAACCTTAATATTACTATTCTTTGAAACTTGCCATGAGGTACTTTGGTCTTTTCAGCATTCAGTGTCAACTACCTGTCTTTAGTTTTGTGACAAAATTGTAAAAGCTATTGTCTGGTGGCTATATTATGCAGTGCATGAGGTGAACATCTATAGATTGCATTTGGGGATGTGACACAAATATACTGTGTGTAGAGACCTGTTTCTGTACAGATCTCAAAAGAGTGAGCATTAATTTATGACCAGATCTTGGTTTCCAAAATACTGTTGTATTACAGATGAAAAGAACCATCATCTAGCAGGGTTGCCTTGAAGTAGTAGTTAGGCATTGGCAATAAATCACTGGAAATGCACATGCAGCTTTTTAAAGAGCCTTGCGGTCTCTCAGTACAATGCATAGTTTTAAATTTGTGACTTTATATATGTGCATGTATGTGTATATGCATGTACAGATATGTATACATATATACACTAAATATTTGTGCTTAATATCCAAGGACTTTCTGAGGCATTTGTCAGAATATGCATTGCACAAAAGCTTTATTACAGTGTACAAATGGCTAATTACTGAAGGAGGAGGTTAATGTTATTACTGAAAAATGCTTTTCCAAAGGTGACTTTAGTCTCAGTTTGCTGCTGTGGTACTATATGCCTCTTTGCTGAGCTAGGGATGCTCACTAGTTTTCTTTGGAAACTTTGGTTGCTTATTCAGGGCAAATAATGCAGGGTGTGTGTGTTGCTAGTTACATAGCTACATCTGTTGGCGATTGTTTAATATAGCAACTGAAAGTATGAGGTCTGTTGGATATGTTGGATGGTATTGCTGTTTGCTGTCTGTGTGTTTATCAGAAAGGTTTGTCCTCCTAGGTCTAGTAAAAAGTTGTTCTCTTATAAGTGGTAAAGGTTGTGTATCTTTTAATCTTCAACATCAGCTCTATGCACACAGAAAAGTCTTTATATTTTTATATGCATAAAGTCTTACCATTTGGAATAGTGGAGACACCTTTGAAAGCTACCCTATAAAGTATTTCCTTAAGCTTTCAGCACTGTTTCGGATGTTTGTTTCTATTTTTGGTAGAACTTTTATTTATTGATGGAGGTAGGAGCTGTAGATTTCTGACTGGGTTCATGAAGATTTATATGGACAGAACACACTGATAACACAACTGCTGAAAATGACAAGGACTTAGGAGAAAACTTTTGATCTTTATTTGAAAACTTCTTTAGTTTAGAAAAGTGTCCTGTCTCCTTCCCTAAATTAATAGGTTGCATATATCCTTGAAAAGATGGACAGCTATTTTAATAGTTGCAGTGCTTCCTTCCTTTTCCTTTTTCATTTGTGAATGCAAGAAGTGCTGGTGAGGGTGAAGTGCTCCTGATGTTAATGCAGACAGTCTGAAAATCCCAGCTATATGGAAGTTGTTTGTTTTTGAACTTTTGGAAGAGTCAAGGATGGAAAATACCCTGACTCTGGAGACTGTCTTCCCAGGAATTTAACTATTATTTATGTGCCTGCAGTAGAACGCAGTTGTTGTTCATGGAGAGTGGCTCTGGGACTGGAGATAACACATGGCTCTATTAAGCTCCAAGCTCAGTCCTCGCTCAGCTGAGGAAATACTGGCTTCTGTGGCTTTCCTCTGTATTGGTATGCCTATCAAATCATATTCAGATCATTCTGGACCTGTGCATCCGAGATACCCAGACAGCAAGTGCAGTGTGAAATCGAATAGGGTATTTTACTGGATTACAACAGCTGCTTTTCTGAATTAGCAGAAATGGCAGTGATCTGCCTTTCAGTTATCAGATCCAATGGTGTTGTTTGTGATCTTTTGCACCGATGCCTATTAAAACACATAGACAAAATTCGTCTTACATAGGCATACTTTTTAATAGGCTATTTAAGTACTTTCTTATCTCTACTGACTGTAAAGGATGAGTGAGTAAATTTCTGTGCTGGCCTGATAAATATTCATTGAATTTTATTATTTTTTATTAATACAACTCTTTTTTTTTTTTTTTTTTTTTTTTTTTCCACTTCCTGAGTATTCTGCAGCTGCAGAGACTTCACTCTATGATTTCATTCTCTGGGCCAGGAACCCTCCAATAAAATTATAAAGCCATCGCCTCTACTGAAGGACACTTGGAGAAAGCTGTCTGTAAAATATAATTATAAAACTAAATCACATCTAGTAATTGTTGAGATAAAACTATGTGCCTGTATCACTTTCCCACCATCTTTTGTATGTTTTCTATACTCACCGTTTAGTTTGTAAAGTGTGTGTACAAGTATGTAAGTCCCTCAGCTTAGACTCATAAATCTCATAACTTTATGACACACTGTACTGAAAAATATTCAGGACAAGAAGTGTCCTTCTGAGGAATATCTACTGTAACAGTCCTGTTATAACTCTTTAGTGATTCAGTTGGTAATACTTGCAATCATTTCTTAAACAAAACTTCATCTTCTTTAACATGTAATGCTTGAAAATATAGGGGGAAAGGGTCTTACAGGAATTGTAGAATGCACTGGAGCTAAATGATAAACATATTAAAAAGACAAAGTCATACTTCTACTTTGGTCATTCCAGTTCATTGTTCATCCATTATGAAAGCTGTTATTTCTTAATCAGATATAAATAACTAACTATAAATCAGAGGCAGACCTCTTTTCTGACCTTATAAACCATGTGCTGCTCTTGCTGTGTGGATGCCTTCTGCAACTATGCCTCCCGTCAGAGATTTTCTAGTCTTTAGGTGGTGTGTAGAATTATTTTGGAGTCTCAGTATTATTTCTTAATTGCTATTTTGCCAGGATAAAGATGCCAAAATCAGCTTCCTTCAGAAGGCAATTGATGCTGTCATAATGGTAACAGGAGAGCCACTGTCAGTAAAACCAGCACGTGTTGTTGCTGGACATGAACCTGAAAAAACCAATGAATTTCTTCAAGCAATTGGGAAGTGTTGCCTAAATAAGGTACGATGTCACATACATATTTTATACACATGGAGGTATATTGTCAGAGCTTATTTGCAACAGATTTTAGTGACACTCATCTGCTGGTTTTAGTTGCACAAGATAAATGTTGAGTCACCCCTTGTAATAACAACAGAGAGATAATATATGATCCTTAGCAGAGTTTGATTCAGATCTCCATACAAACACATTCTGGCTATTTTAGTGCTTTTATTGTATGCTGGTTTTTATTTTTCACCTTACTCATTGGACATTAATAACATTTATTACGTTTGGAGAAAAATGTGAATCTTTATAACTTTTAAAAATTTTGGGTGGAGACTCATGTAATTGAGTGCCAAGATGCTGCCACCTTTGACTTTATCACCTCTAAATTGTCAGTCAAATTTCTCACTCTGTAATTAAAGTGATTTTTCTTATGTGCTTCTTTTTTATTTTTTTAATCTTTTTTGAATATGGATGTGAGGCAAAGGAGAAATTTAATAACATGTTAAAAAAAAAAAACCTGCAGGGGCAGTTCTTAAAATAATTGTTGCATTCTTAAAGTAATTGTTCCATTAAAACTAATGGGAAATCTTTGCTTGTAGGTGTTACAGAGATTTTTGAAATGCAGAGGTATTATCTAAACTCTTTGAATGAATGAGTGTGAAGAAATTGTGTATATTTAACTGAAATACTACAGTGTTTATAGGCTGTCTGCAAATTTAGTTTGGATTATCTTTGTCCGATTGTTGTGGTTTGGCCTCAGACCACAACAAAGAACCACGTGGCAGCCACTTGCTCTTGAGCCATGCACAGTCAGGAAGGCAAAATTGGAAGAAAAAGGCAAAATTCGTGGGTTGGGACAACAGCAGTTTAACACAACAACAAACCAGTAACAGTAACACGGATAATCAAATATAAAAACACAATTATGATGCCAATCGCTCACCAACTGCACCCGGGACCATCCCCAACCTAGCGCTGCATACCCCTGACTTCCTGTCCCCCTACCCTTCCCGGCCAGCTCCCCACTACCCCCTGGGCATGGCTCACATGGGATGAAATACCTGAGCCCTGCTAGGAGAATTAACCCTGTCCCTCCCAGAACCGGGACACCAATCTAATAATTTAAATTTCTGTTGGTTTGTTTTAATTACCTGAGTGCTATGAGCTTCTTCTTATGAATTCCTTGAGATCAGGAAGGGGGAAGCTGATAAATATATGCACAGATACTGGATGAGTTAGAAAATGTGCTTGTTGGAACAGCTTTATAGAATATTGTGATGAGATTTGATATCCAGAAGATATAGTCTACTTGTTTGACCCAAGGTAATTAGCCCCTTGGCTTTTGTTGTCTGATGTGCATTGTGGAAAAGATTTCCTTCAATCTGTAGCTCGATACTTTTAGTGTGGAGCTGAGCACGCTGTTTGGAGGCAGGTGGTTCAGGTAAGTGTGGCTAATATACAGAAGTTTGTGTCCAAATGTGAAAATCCACAAAAATTCATAGTTTTGCATTTACAAACCAGGAGAAAATCAGGAGTCAACCGCCAGGGCAATATCAGTTTTGGTGATCTAAAAGGTATTCTGTTTCAGGAAGAATTCCCTGGCAATGTGATGTTATTTTTCTTTGCCACTTGGACATGAAAACGTTTCATTAACTTGCTGTGTAAGTGATCTAATTAATAATTACTTATCTGAACACATGAACTACATGCAGAAGCCTTTTGAACAGTTTATTGAAACTCATTCTTAATGTAGTTTTCTTTAGAGACTGTTGCTGATTTGAGCAAGTATTAGATGAATGTGGAATGGCCTAAGAGAGGATGCAATTACATTATAATGTGGTTTTGAGAGTATTTAACCAATCTAGCAGTTGTGGTATAAGGATCTGACAGTCATTTACCTTACCATTTTGAAAAACATTTGAGTTGTTGCAATGAGAATTGCTATTCTGCTATAGTACATGAACAAACACTGTATAGTTATGTAGCTCTGGCATACCTAGTGAAATTTTTGCAAAAATTATAAGGAGGTGTTTGAAACAAAAGTGCATTGTTGCTTCTGGCACCCTCTGAAAGAATGTTTCTAAAGGAGCAGAAATACGAGCTACTAAAAAAAGCCCTAACCAATTCTCCCCCCAAAAACCCAGGTCATGTTGATTGCAGAGTTAAGAAGGAAGAAGATATTTAATAAAATTAGTCATTTCAATGATGTTTTTCTGTTCCTTGCAGCTGTCCAGTGATGTTGCTGTAAAAAGGATCTTAGCTGGGGAAAGAGCTGATGCTAAAGGGAAGCTTCCATCCTCTAAAGAAAGCAGAGAATCCAAAACAGAAGAACAAAAACTCCATAAAGAGGTAGGCATTTGCAGCTTTTGTAGGGTACAAGGACTACTGCTTTTTATGATTTGGGGGATTTTTGTATATTTGTTTTAGCTTACATTTTTTTCCATGGAAGGTAACTGTGTGATAGAGTTGCCATGTATCGTAACTAAATTTTAGTTTTTACTTTCTTTTTAGGGTAGAGGAGAGACTGAAATTAAAGACAGAAGCTCAAGCAGAGACAGAAAACTCAAAGGAGATTTGAATGAGAGTGAAGAACGTGAAAAGGAAAGTGATAAACAGAAGAATAATGAAGACAGGCACAAAGACCCTCAAAGAGGCACATTTAAGGAAGGAGAAAAGCAAGAAAGGGAAAGAAACAAAAGCAGAACAACCAAGCAAGGAAAAGAAACAGAAAAAAACAAGAGAAAAGGAGACATAGGACAAGAAGATGATCTTGAGCATGATAAAGGACAGGAAAGAGAGAAAAAAAGTGAGGGAGGAAAAGAAAAAGATAGATTGAAAGGAAGAGACAAAGATAAGGCTAGGGACAGGGAGAGAGAGAAAGACAGAGGTAGAGGAAAAGATCGGGAAAGGGATAGACAAAGGGACAGAAAAGAAGAAGGGCAGCATTTTAGAGAACATGGAAAGGATAAAGCAGAAAAAAAGGTAATTGAAATATTACTTTGGAGAGCAATAACTTCTGGCATGCTGTGATAGGGACTGAACATTTGTTGTAATGTTTGTAAATATACAAATTTGCATGTTGGTGTTCTCTGCTTGTTTAACAATTAAGTACTTTCTTTAACAGCAGTTACTCTCATGAAGTGAAAGTGTCGGTGTGGATTTTTTCTGGTAAGAGATGGACTGAGGCCTATGTGTACCTTCATGTCTCCACCATGACATATCTCAACTGGAGCCATAAGACTTATCAGACTGTGCTTCCTGAACATCTAATAAGCAGTTTCTTTTATGTTTGGTTTTTTGTTTGTTTGTTTGGTTGGTTGGTTTTTTTAAGAACTATTGGGAAAGCTCTCAAAAGCAAATAATTTCCCTCTTGCAGTGGTGCTCTATTTAGGTCTTTGAGAATGAAACCATCTACTGTTTGCCCATACTGCAGGCCTTCTCAGACTGACTTAAGAGGCATTTCTGCATTGCCTTTCATTTTGCTGTTCTTTTAATCTTATCTCTTCCTCCTCTAAGTATTTCTTATTCTTCTTTTTTCTTCTGTTGTGTGCTGGTTTGTGGTAGAAATTTGGGATTAATGGACATCAAAGGTGCTTGTATAGAGGAGTTTAATTTTGTTAGATGTGAGAAGGCACTTCTGCCAGTACCGGTCTGCGGGCTTTAAGGATTGTTGCCTTCCTGGTATTACTCTGAACAATGGTTCATTGTAGATTTTGCTTGGTTAGTCTCTGCTTGTGGAAGGTAAGGTAAAGAGGACAGGCAGATGGTAAGAGCAACATTGTAATGTGCTTGGTTCTACTCTATGCTAATTTCCTCTTTCAGATTTCAGGTAAGTAGCTCACTTCTCAGCACACTGAATCTAAAGCAATTAATTTCTTTTTAGTCCACAGGTTCTGAGGAATCTACACATAAAAAAATGCAGAGGCCAACTAAAGACAGCAAATGCCAGCCAGATAATGAGGTTAGTAACACAGACGATGTGGGAATGTGAGTATTGAAAGTCTTGCATTTTAGAATGATTTGGGAGCCTGCATGAAAAGGATGTAGGATTGAAAGGTAGGTAGATAACAAGTTTTAAGGCTGTGAAAGAGACGCTTCTCTGGTTGTTAGGTTTTGGGGTTTTTTTATGTTTCTTTGAGCTTGGACAGAAGAAGGTATAGCCAGTTTATTTAATTTTCCAGATTTATTTCTGTGGATTGATATGTTGGGTATGTCAGGAAAAATATTTGTTCATAGTTCTCTGTTTATTCCTCTGAATCTTTCCTGGAAACCTGTTTCTTTGATTTTTGGGTACTTTAATAGAAGTTACTGTTTGGGAAAGAAAATTAGTCCAGTGTCACGTCTGGGTCTGTGTTTTGCAGCTACATGGTAGTAGGGCAGAATAGCAACTCACTGGTTGTTTTTGAACAGTAGCTATTGCTTATGATACCATTGTGTCTGCATCTGCTGCTTCCTGATGACCTGAGGCAATCCAGGGAATTATGGAGCCATATGGCTAAATGTTTAAAGAGTGAGACTTCAATAAATTAACTTAAAGTAGCTCAGACTAGGAAAAAATAGGCAGAATCCCAAGTCTAATAAGAGTCTCTGTTGAGAATCTATGGGCCACTGACATCATCATGTCTTCTACATGAGATGAAAAATTTATAGCTATTCTTTGACTGAAATCCAACACTTTTAAAATTATTGGCACTTGGAGGGAGAGCTTATAAAATAGTTTTTAGCTTGAAGCAAATATTCATGGCCAAGTTAAACTTCCTGCAAATTGGGTCTCTAATGGAAATTCTGGGCCTCATCCCAAAGTATCGTAGTGCTCTTGGGCACCACAATAATACACTCGGGCAGTAAAGTTTCATTTCCCGTCCTAAGTGCTTTTGGGAGGGATTCCAAGGCATGTGGGCTTATTACCTTAAATCTAGATGACATGCTTTTCATCTACCTGCTGCGTAACAGTAGGCAGTACTTAGTTTTTAGGTGATGAAAACATACATTTTAGACCAGTGCACGACAAATGGTCATCTTCTTAAGAATGTGGAAGAGAGAAATGAAACGAAAATGTTCCCAATGAATTTTTAGAGTTGGGTAGCTGCGCAGAGTGATTTAGAGGAAATTCCAGCATGAAATAATTGGAAAGTGCATCTAATGGGCTGAAGTTGGTCGTCTTTTCCTCACAGTAGTTTCACAGCAGAGAAATGCCTTTATTTCCAGGGATTTACCCTGATTTAAACTGCTGTAACTCCATTTAAGTCACATGGCAGTGAAACAAGTGTATAAAAAAGAAGGAAAAAAAATTATGTCTTTATACCCATGAAGAGTATTGAATCATAGTTTATAGTCTCTGCTGCATGACTAATAAATCTTCAGCATCTGTCTTTAGCTTTTTGTAAATGTAGTACCAGTGAAACAGTTTGAAGTGGCCTCTCTCGAGCAGTTGCTGATATGCCAGTACCCAATGTGTCACTTTTCTGCCCTAAGGATTATCTTCCTCTTAGTTCTGCTTTGTTTTTGTTTTGCTCACTTGCCCACTTGCCGTAGCTCCTAGTCCTGCTCTCTTTATCCTCATGCTCCAGAAAAGAAGCCACAGCTTCTCTTTCTTTCCAAGCATAGTCTTACGTGGCTTCACATTGTAATGAGCCATTTTTCATCTTGCTGCATCTATATTTGCATTAGGACCTTTCTTCAGACACACTGCTTGGCAGCATAAGAACATGGAAAAAGCATTAGTTAACGGGAACTTTTGTTTCATTTGACGTGTCTGTGCAATATTTAGGCAGATTAGCTTCTAAGCTGCATTTACTTTAGAGAGCATACTTCATACTCTGGATGTACAGCAAAGCTGTGACTTACAGTTTAGTTCCTAGCTTTGATCCTGCGAGGAGTCTAAATAAGATTCTACCTGCACTCATACAAGTCTTGATTTTTCTTACTGACAATTATTGGAAGCCAGTTTTAAAATGCTACTT
>VZTM01013430.1:20093-35969 GCA_013400555.1 Jacana jacana
TTTTGTAAATAAAACTGGTTTAGGTAGGAACAAAAGTGAGCAGCATTTGTGGATAGGTTCTTCTATGGCATTACTAGCAAGTGGTGGATTTCAGCTACCAGAAATCAGCTTTTCTTCCTTGAAATTTCTTGATGACTTTAGTATTTAATTAGTGTTTAGTGTTTAAAGCAAAAGCATTAGACACACTGAAGTGCATGATGCATTCCAAGTAGTATACAAACAATATTGTGTACTTTATCAATTACTTAAACTTTGTTAGGAAATATGTTGTTTCACCAGCTATCAGGATAATTAATATCTGTAAATCATTTCTGAATTGAAGAAGCTGCCATTAGTTTGCAGTAATATAAGAAGTTCAGTCCATGGTCATCTAAAATGTCTTTGTGAATTTTGAATGTTACTTATTTCTACTCAAGTTGGTTTATTAAACTAGGATAGGCCTTAAGGAATTGGTAAGTGTAACAGGTCCTTAGCATGGGTTTTTATTTTAAAACTTTATTGTATCTTTGGTTTCATTTGATTATAAACTGTTTTGTTACAGGAGCCATAGAAACGAAGAGCACGGCAGATAGGATTTCAGAGGACAATGTTGCTAAACTGGAGGACAATGTTACTAAACTGCAAGAGAAAGCTGAACCAGGACTTGCTGTAAAACAGAAGGGTAGGCAGAATAAAAAAAATGACTGCCTTGGAAAGTCTAACTTGAGTGTTTCGGGGTCAAACTTGAATCCACACAGCTAAATGATTTAAAGGGGGCGATTTACACTTAATCCAGCTGCTGCCTTGTGTTTTAATCACAGGTTGTGATTAACGTCCTGGTTTAAAAAAATGTACGTTCCCTGATAAAAGTTACTTTACATTCTCTCCTTCCTTAATCTCACCTAAGTTTTCAATGAGGCTGTGCTTGCAAGGTCCCAATGAAAATGCAGGGCTGCTGGGCCTGAATCCCTTGGTGACTTGTTCTGTATAAGAACCAAATGACTGCATGTTGCCTTTTTGGCCAAGTATTTGGGAATTTTATTTAGCGTTTGCATTTTACAGGATTTTAGAGGAAAATTCCACCTCTGCATTGTTATTTTTCCTTTTTTGCGGTTTTTTAATGTAGCTCCCAAGATACCTGTTGTTGATAAGGTATTTGTGCCCAGTTACAGTATATGTGGTGGCATAGAAGCAAAATATAGGAGATTTAAGCAAAAAGCTGTGGTTTCGGTTTTTTGTTTTCTTCAGATCCAGATGCCTGACCTAGTTAGGAGAGTTGATACCATTTATGTGGGAGGTCAGAGGCTGTTTCCCAGTCCACCTGTGGCCTTCAGGGCCTCATAGCTGTGTCAGTATAATGAAATGTAGATGGTTGGCCAAGACATTTGTGTGGCCTTACACAACTGGGAGATCTTCCATGCTAATTCCTTTAAGTCTTTTGGAGCTGTCTTGTCCTTTTGGAATGTATCTGTTATGGAATATAACTTTCTATTCCTCTGTTTCTAATTTGAATGTGTGAAAGAGGAGGACACTTAGGTTCATTATTGATTTAGATTGGAGTGTCAGATGATATAAGAACCAAGTATTATATTGACTGTTCTTTATTTTCAAATTTATTCAATAACATAGTAGTGCATTAGTGAGCCTTAATTTTCTGTAAGCTCCTGTAGAGGTGAGTTGTCATTCCTGCATTTCATAGCTTTCACAGTTGAATTGTGAAATCAATTATGACAGTCAATAAGAAGTCTCTGAGATAGCTGCTGTTTGGCAGTAGCTGTAAGTCAGCGATCACATGTCCCTTATTGCTGTGTTCTTGTGTCTTAAACTGCAAATTAAAGTTATGAAAGTTTCCAATGGAAGAATAAATATTGGGTTAAAAAACCCCACAGTGTTAACTGACTGAAATAAAAAGATCCAGAAAAACAAGTTTATTTCTACATTCTGCTTCAGTCTTGTGTTCTGTTTCTGACCTTGAGGCTCTTAACCTTTTCATTGTTTTGGTCTCTTTTCTTTATACATGGGGATTTGTCAGCGTATCAATTATTCTCCCCTTGTGTCTTCCTTTAGGAGAATCCTCACTGGCTAGTTCATGGCGGCCTCTTAAATAAGAAATGTATGTTTAAAGCTTTTTGGCAAAATGGAGTTTTGGCCCGCCTCAGCTATTTGCTCATACAGCCCTGAAGTTGTGTTTCACTTTATTTAGACATGTGCACATAAATGAACCCATTGTGGCAAGAGGGGAGGAAAAGCTGGATTTCATGGTCACTCTACCAGGTGTAGACCAGCATGAGACTTTTTCAGAAACTGACGGTTATGTTCTGAACCTTGTTAAGTTCTTAAATGAGCTATATTGGGGTTTCACTGGAGAAAATTTATCTTCTCACGGTTTTGGTGATTACACTGAGGTACACTTCTCCGGGAGGAGTATTGCCAGGCCCCTTTTTTATGTATTTATGAGCATAGATTCAAGTATCATGCTGATAAGATTCAAAATACTGTAACAAGAGAAGTTAGCTTTACCTTGCCAGCTCAGCCAATACTGTATGTTTGTTTTCATTTAATAGAAGGAGAAGCAGAGAATGTGGCTCCTGAAAAGCCTGTAATGTCTGCAAATGTTGAAGTACCTAATGATCTTCCATCTCAGCCCATCCAAAGGTTTGTTCCTATCCTTTACTCTGTTTAAATCAAACTATGATGTGTTTGCAGGTAATGCAGTCCATTTGAAAATGGCAAGGAAACTTGGAGCAGTGTGTTTCTGCTAGTTACCAAATAGTAAATGTTATTCCACTTATGGTTCCCTTTATTCACTTTCATTTCCTTCTAGACAGAAAACTTTAACATTGTCAAGTGTTTTTGTTTTCTTAATCAAGTGTAATGTTATTAAAATATGAGGGATATGTGGGGAGTCTAATGAGAAGAACATTGTGTTACATACATGACTTTCACAAATATGGTGTAACAGGTAAGATGAACTTGCCTTTTAAAATCCCTGTTTATTTTTTATTTCCCCGTGAAGGATTATGTAATTGTGTCACTTGTGAAAGTAATTCCTTTCTGTTCACATTGCAGTGTGTACTGTTAATGTTAAATTTGTTGTTAGGGGCAAATAACTCTGCTGTATACAAGTTATTTTTCAGTGAGACAAATCATGAGGTGATTCTTCACAGAGTCATGATTTCTTTTGTTTTAGGACACGTTTTCTAGATTTTTTTTTTTGTTCTAGACTCTTACTAGGATAGCAAGTATTGCCGTAGTGGATTGTATACTGGGGCTGTTTTCAGTGTCTTTATGCATTGGCTAATTTCCTCAGCTCAAGTGTGTTTACACATCTGTTCCTTTGAAGGACATGCGAGGCTTCCTTTTATAGTATTAAAAGAAAAATCCTTTTTGGTGTTGCAGACGTATTCCCCGTCCTAGCAGTGCCAGACCAGCACCACCCCGAGTAAGACGTCAAGAGAGCGCAGAGGTCTTACTTCCAGAGAGGTAAGGAATGTGGGAGATGCAGAGCAGATGTTTTTGTAACTCTTGTGCCACAGCATTCATAGATCTTCTGTGGTTTGTGGGCTGTTCAACAGCTTTAGCGTGGGTCACCTCATTGCGCATTGATTCAAACTGGGAAATTTCAGCCTGCTTTATTTGTTTTATTGTTTCTGCAAATCCAGTGCATTATCTAAGTTATGGTTTGTAGTATTATCCAAAGGTTAAAAAGATACAATATAGTATTTTTGCCTTTGGGAACTCTGAAATAGGTAACCTTGTAACAGTAATCTAAACTACCACTAGAATATATCGTTGAAATATGCAGTAAATATCCCATGCTCAAAGCAATCTGAAACCAGTCATTTGAAACTATGGCCAAAATGGTTTATAAGTGATCTCTGGTAAGTGCCAATCACTAAAGCAGAGTGTTTAGAAGGAAAATAAACGTCCTTCTGCCAGAGAGGGGTATCCGTTTTCAGAGTTGGTCAGTGAGTGGAAATGACAATTAGATGTGCTTTTAGTTGGTGCTGCTTTATTTTATGGGAGGGAGGAAAGGAGAGAGGGAGTGAACTGCTGTTTCTTCAAGGTGGATCTTAGGAGGTCTCGACAGATCTTAAGTTTTCATTTTGTTGTGTCTCTTTCAGGAATGGTGGTGGTAAAGCAGTCTCAAATGTGATCACAGACCAGCAGTTTTCTGATGATGACAACCAGTTTGTGGTGGAGGCAGCACCGCCACTGCCAGATATGCCGGAGTTGGAAACGGTCTGTTATTTTTACGAATTCTACACACTTTGTAACTTTCTTGTTTAAGTACCTTCTGGCTGAATGTTTTTGAATAGTTGTATATTATAGCAGTACCAACTTACTGCAACTAAGGCTCTCTTCCTGTGTATCTAGGAGCCAGAAGTGGAGCTGGTTGAGGATGAAAAGCATGGTATGTTTGCTTTTACATACTTTTATATTATTTTATATATATATAGAAATATAAATGTATATACATACATACAAAATAAACCCATGAGTTTAAACCAAATGCTGAACACATAAAACACGGAATAAAGCAGCAGAATGCCTTCTGAGGGTAGAAGCTTGTAACCTTTGCAAGAAAAAGGTCCAGTTCTAGGCACCTCAACACAAGAGAGATATCGAGGTGCTGGAGCGAGTGCAGAGGAGGGCAATGAAGCTGGTGAGAGGCCTGGAAAATAAGGCTTATGAGGATCGATTGAGGGAGTTGGGATTGTTTAGTTTGAGGAAGAGGAGGCTGAGGGGAGACCTCATCACTCTCTACAACTGCTTGAAAGGGCATTGTAGGGAGGTTGGTGCTGGTCTCTTCTCACGTGCAATGAGCGACAGAACAAGAGGGAATGGCTGCAAGCTGCAGCAGGGTAGGGTTAGACTGGACATTAGGAAAAAATTCTTCACAGACAGAGTGGTCAGTCAGTGGAATGGGCTGCCCAGGGAGGTGGTGGAGTCACCCTCCCTGACTGTGTTTAAGAGTAGATTGGATGTGGTGTTGAGGGATATGGTGTAGGGGAGAACTTGTAGAGTAGGGCTGATGGTTGGACTTGATGATCCTAAGGGTCTCTTCCAACCTAAACGATTCTATGATTCTAAAAACATAAATTATTTATCAGATGCAGTCTGGATTAGCTGAGCAGCTGGATTTGCAGCTGATGTTAAGTAGAGATTTTCTCTACACCTTTAACATCACCCCAATTTAAAATTTTGCATAAATGTCATAAATTAATGTTTCTTAGTGTCGAGTACAGCTTGTCAGCTCTGAGATCTAAGAAGATACTGGCTTTTCAAGGCGAGTTATAGCAAAACTTTTAAAAAAATGTCTGGACCTGTTATTAACAACATCTAGGATTACTCCTGACCTCAGATCTCTTATTAAAGGGCTCATATTATGGTTACACTGCATGTGATTTAGGCACATATATTTATCTGCATCCAAAAATTCCTTGCAAACAAATAAATATATATTTCTACCTATACCTGTTGTGCAGTTTCTTTCAAAAGAGGGGTGCAAGGAAAAGCCTTTGTCTTAGTACAGCTCAAGTTCTGTATCAACAATCTTTCAGTAAATGCTACTGATGATATAGTTTGATTTAGAGGATGCTGGATAAAATAGATCAAATAACAAATACTTCGTCTCTCAAAAATTAAAATATATAATAGAATGTTGTTCATGTTGCTTGAAAAATGGGTTACATTAAAAAAAATAAACAGTGGGTTTTGTTTGAATGTTTAAAACAAGATTTTAGTGCCAACCCCAACCAATGCTGAGAGATACGCTGATTTTTCAACAGGTGGGCTTGTAAAAAGAATCCTAGAAACAAAGAAAGATTATGAGGAATCCCAGAAATCATTAAAGACAACAGAGAGGGTAAGATGGTAATGGCCTTTAAAGAACTGTGATGAATGTTTAGTATTGCAATTGTGGCCTTTTTCTCTGCCTTACATTTGTTTTTTTCCATTTATGATCAAGCTTTTCTCCTTGATGTGTTATACTGCTCTTTTTCTCAACTACTCTGTCAGAAATTGTTACTTTCTCTGTTTAGTGCTTACTCTTTCTCACCTTTAATTTTTGTGCTTTGGGTTTTTTTTTCAGTATTTCAGTACAGTTTTTCAGGGAGCCTTTTTTTAACCTATTCTGTTTTCCAGAACAAAGTCTGTTGATTTAAGCCTTGTCTAGATGTAGCAGGGCACACTGTGCATTTGTATCGCTGCACTGTTTTTGTTTAAATCTCAGCTGTCCTCTGGGCATCTGAAGAACAGTATCCTATTGCCCAAAAATCATTGTCTGAAAAAACTGGGATCTCCTGGTGCCATTAACCATATAATGTATTTTCATATCACCAAATGTTTCCCTAGTAATGTCCTAGCGTACCCCAGCATTCAGGCCTGAATCTATGAAGTGATTTTTTTGCGGTTTGAGTTTATCCATATTCAGAAGTTGAGAAAGGATAAGTTGGTTTTGTTGTTGCTGTGTATGTTATTGTTTGAACTGACAAAAGGTTTGAATCCTCCCAGTTTCAGTGTCTTCCTTGTTTATCAGCCTTGCAAAGGTCATGTTACAAGAAGCAGCAAAAGGCAGAGCATTTAGATGGACTTTTCTGATCCCTCGGCCATGTGGAAAGTTTCTAAATCACTGAACAAGTTTGATGTGCTGATGAGGGAGCACCGAGGAATGCAGTGCAGGGTGCTGGTATAAAAATACAGACAGATATGTGGTGTTTTGGAAAGGCGAGTGGTTTTCATTAAATCCTCAGTTTTGATTATGTCTCACTTTAAAATGCTGGTTCAGCATTGTAGGTTTTTACTACCTATCCTCTTTTTCAGGAATGTTCTGTATTTTGGCATACTGTTTTAAGATGCTGCAACCTAGACCTCAAGAGTCCAGCTTTTTGCAGAGCACAAAGCTCTGTGAAGCTGTCTGAAATCACTAATAACTTTTGAAGCCTTGATCACCTGAATGCCTCTTTCAGCTTTATCAACTGCTGTAGTTTGGCAACCAGTAATGCTACTACGGTTAAGCAAAGTTATAAGCAAAGTGTGCAGCAGAAGAAACAAAGTCCCCGAGGGACTTTGGTAGAAAGTAGACTCTTTCACAACAATGTTCCTATCTAGAACTTTTATGACTTTATAATTTCTTGTACAATCACCTGCAACAAAGATGACACAGTATTAACTTTTAGGATTGGAATTTTGGAAGGGTAAAATCAACAATTCTCTTAAATAGAGATGCTCCTGCCTGCTTTTGTGTCCAGTGGTAATGGGCTATGCTGCCAGAGAGACCAGGCTTTTCATTCATTCTCCAGCAAGTTCAGAAAACTGGATGGCAGTTCTTGGGGGAATATCTTCCTATCTGAAATTTGGGAGTGTATGAGATCTGGGTCTGCTTGGCTGGAAGAAAATTCCTTTCATGTATTGCAAGGGCTGAGATTATAGTAGGAAACATTCTTAAAATAGGAAAACAACTTTAGTTTTCCTGTTCATAATCTGTTATGATTTATCCAATTTACTATATTAGATAACATTTATTATAAAAATGCAGCTTGTAGCATATGTGTACTGTCAGCTATTTCTAACAAATGTGTCTGTCAAAATTTGCCTGTTTAAGTTCTGTCTTTATACAACAGTTTGTAGAAAAGAAGGATTCAAAACTGATATGGGCGTTTATGCAGTAGCTCCAAAGCTCACTACTGGAGTGCGTGTTGAGCTGGTGCTTGCAGGAACAAGAGATACAGCTGTTCCTAGTTTTATAACTAGGTGGTGCTGTTGAAACATCAGTCTTGAGGCTAAGTTTTGGGACAGCATTAGTAGCTCATTTAGTACTGTCTTCCACGAGCACATGATTGTGCTGTAAGCTGTACTGCTTAGTCTTGTGTTCTGTCAGCTTAAGCACTGGACACAGAAAGGATCACTGGGGGAGGGTTTACAAAACTGCATGGATTTCATGCTTGGAAAGCTTCCTCCGGTGTTTGTGCTACATTTTCTGTTAAGTTGGGGGTTTTTGTTGTTTGGGGTTTTTTTATTTGTTTGTTTGTTTTTTTAAAGAATACTAGTAGCTAAAATGATTCCCTCTTAACCCCTTAGATTTTTTTAAATGCACGTGGGCAATTGTGTCTTTCTACAGTAACCATTTAGTCCCATTGCCTGTTTTGAGTCTCTAAAACATTCATTCAGTCCTTGTTTGTCTTTTGTTGCATCTTTTGAAGCACTGATCTATGTTAGCAGTGCTGATAATAGACAGTTAATTCTGGAAAAAGACCGTGCTGACTTCCTAGTCTATCACGTGAAAACCTGCATACAATGCTAAGCTCCTGGAATAGCATCTGATCTCTCATCCAAGCAGCTGGCTGCTACTAGAGTAGGTTTCTTTGATGATACTGCTTTTCAAATTATGTTGAGGAGTTTGTTGCCATCCAGAGAGGAGAAGCATAGTTTTCCTGATAGCAGAGAAAATAATGATGAAAAATGCTCAGAGGTAGTGACTGGGACTTAACAGATGTAGTTCAGAAAACATTAGCTGGAGACATTACTGAATCCTGGGAATTTATTTTAGAGGACAGAGGAGTCCTGTGGAGTGGGAGATAGGAAAAGTGAAAAATGCATTTCCAATGTGATGTTGCCTCTGGGAATGTTTCAGGGACCAAATAAGCAGAGGGTAGAATGTGGGGGTCTGGCATACTGGTGTGGCCCCAGCATCCTGAGCATGTCTCATCTCTGAGGGATGTTCCTAACATCACATGGAAGGCAGTGGCAAGATTTATTCTTGTGAGACTGCTAACCAGCAATTTTTGGAGGAACATTAACTGGTCTGTGGAATCTCTTTGGAGAGAGGCAGCAAAAGTAATTAAAAAGTGGCTTATTCCTGCCAAGTGGTCTAGGCAGGCAAGTGGAACCATGTCTTATTATGTTGATGGGACTGGGAGAATGGGTTACTGAACTCTGGCCAGTGTCCTGTGTTCAAATGGTGGTAAGTTTTGTTCCAGGTCTAGCTCTGCAGTCTGCTGGGAAGCAGTGTCAGTCTGGGATTTGACCATTTCTCCCCAGACTGTCAGCTATTTTATTTAATTTGTTTTCCATCACACTCTCCAGAAGAAATATCTTCTACATCAGTATGCAACTGAATTCCAAAATGTATTATGTGTTGGAGAGTAAAATGTAATTTAAATCATGTATTTTGGAGTAAGGTAACCAAAAGTCCAGTGAAAAATTTGAAAGAATACTTGCTTTGGGAAGTTAGGTCAGATGAAATGAAGGTTATCCTTGTGTCTGTCAGTAAGAATGTTCATCTTCCCTCATTTTGTTAAACTATTCAATACATACAAAATAAATTATATTTATTTCTCCAACCTCAGGATCAGTGAATCCCTAAGAGAAAAAAAAATATCAGCCAAGGGAAGCAGGAAACTTGCATGGCTGAGCAGGGAGCTCCTGAAAAAGCTCAAGTGAAAGAAGGAAGTTTACACTGAGTGGAAAAAGGGACTGATCACTTGGGAAGATTACAAGAGTGCTGTTAGAGTATGCGGAGATGAAACAAGGAAAGCCAAGGCCTTCTTGGAATTAAGATTGGAAAGGGATGTCAAAGTCAACAAGAAAGGGGTTTTGTTTGTTTGTTTGTTTTCAATTATATTGGAGGTAAAATGAGAGAAAATGTGGGTCTGTTGTTGGATGAGATAGGTGCCACTGTGACAGGATGCAGAGAAGGTGGAATTGCTGAATGCCACCTTTGCTTCAGTCTTTACTGCTCGGGCCTGTGCTCAGAAGTCCCATACTTTTGGTAGGAACAGAGAAAGTCTGGATGGAATAAGACTTCCCCTTGGTTGAGGAAGACCATGTTAGGGACCAGATAAGTACGCTGGATATCTGCAAGTCCATGGGTCCTGATGGGATGTACCCGCAAGTGCTGAGGAAGCTGGCAGAAGTCGTTGCTGGACCAACTCTCCGTCATCTTTGAAAGGTCCTGGAGAACAGGCAAGGTGCCAGAGGCCTGGAGAAAAGCCAATGTCATCCCAGTCTTCAAAAACAGCAAGAAGGAGGACCCAGGAAACTAGAGACCAGTCAGCCTCACCTCCATCCCTGGACGGATGGCGGAACAATTAGTTCTGACATCATCTCAAAGCATCTGGAGGAAAAGAAAGCTGTCAGAAGTAGTTAACACGGATTCACCAAGGGGAAGTCATATCTGACTAACCTGATAGCCTTCTACGATGGCATGACTGGATGGATAGGTGAGGGAAGGGTGGTGGACGTTGTCTACGTTGACTTCAGCAAGGCTTTTGACACAGAATCCTCATAGGTAAACTTAGGAAGTGTGGATTAGCTGAATGGACAGTGAGGTGGATTGAAAGCTGACTGAATGACAGAGCTCAGAGGGTCATGAACAGCAGTACAGAATCTAGTTGGACGTCCAAGTGGGGTCTCCCAAGGGTCAGTACGGAGCCAGTCCTCTTCAATATTTTCATCAATGACCTGGATGAAGGGATGGAATGTACCCTCAGCAAGTTTGCTGATGACACAATCAGGGGGCGACTGACACATCAGAGGCCTGTGCCACCATCCAACAAGACCTGGACAGGTAGACAGTTGGGCAGAGAGGAACCTAACAAAATTCAACAAGGGCAAGTGTAGGGTGCTGCACCTGGGGAGGAATAACCCCTTGCACCAATACAGGTTGGGGGCCGACCTTCAGGAGAGCAGCTCTGAGGAAAACATGGGAATCCTGGTGGACAACAGGATGACCATGAGCCAGCAATGTGCCCTTGTGGCCAAGAAAGCCAATGGCATCCTGGGGTGCATCAAAAAGAGTGACCAGCAGGATGAGGGAGGTTATCCTGCTCCTCTACTCTGCTCGGGTGAGGCCCCATCTGGAGTACTGTGTCCAGTTCTGAGCTCCCCAGTTCAGGAAGGACAAGGAACTGCTGGAGAGAAGGCTGAGGGGGTATCTGATGAACACCTACCTATAAATCTGTAAAGGGTGGGTGTCAAGAGGAAGGGGGGACAGTCTTTTTTTCAATGGTGCCCAGTGAGGAGAAGAGGAAATGGGCACAAACTTGTACATAAGAAGTTTCATCTAAGCATGAGGAGGAACTTCTTCACTTTGAGGGTGGCAGAGCCCTGGAACTGGCTGCCCAGAGAGGTGGTGGAGACAATCAAAAACTGCCTGGATAAGTTCTTGTGCAACCTGTCTAGGAGAACTTGCTTTGGCAGGAGAGTTGGACTAGATGATGTCCAGAGATCCCTTCCAGCCCCGTATCATTCTGTGATGCTGTGAAATATTTTCCCAGTTATATTTATAAGTTTTTAAAGCCTTTTTTTTTTTTTCTGCTGGTCAGGAAAATGAAGGGAGAAAAAAAATGTTTGTAATCTGAGTTCTGAAACTTTTGGCTAATACCTTACTAAGTCCAGTATTCAGCAAAAAAATGTTCAATGGATCTACCTGATTTATTGTGGATTAATCAACTAGAAATTAGGTGAAGGTGGTGAATTAATACTTAATCCAAGTGTAGCAGTGGTGAACTCTTGGGGATGTTTCACACCTTTGCTTCTAGCTGCTAATTGCTGAGGAGCACTTATTTGTGATAAAATCATTCCTCTGAAACTTTTTATGTGCTGCGTTTCCCAAACATGCATTTGCTTTTTAAGAAGTTTTAATAAAGAAAAAGGAGAGAGAAGACGACCGTGACTTTCATCATCTAAGTTTTGCATGTGGAGAAACTTAAAATAATATACACAATTGTCAGGTCAAACAAAGAGGTCATTTTTGAAATACACAAGATTTTTGCTGCCTTGATTAGCTGCATTCAGCCTAACAAATTCCTAAAAACACTTCCTAAGTGTATTTCTTTAGAATCTAACCCTCTGATGTTGAACAGAGAAAGAAACAGATGTTACATTTTGTATTCCACTTCATTTATTTGATGTATGGAAAATGTAGGCAGGTTATTAAATAGTTTAAGCAAGTGGGATCACAGAATTCCCATCTTTGCACTACCAAACACAGTTCACAGGCTTCAGAAAAGAAACAGCTTTGAGGTTTGTGTTAGGAACCGGTGATATTAAATAGCTTAGCACCTGGATAATATTAACTTTAATTACAAATGTAATAAATTAAGTATGTACTTCGAAGCTTAGAACAAATGCGATCGCTGCTGATTCTGTTTGTTTAAAGTTCTTCAGGTCATTGATTTTTACATTAATCCATCAGCTGCATGATGTTGGGTGTCCCCTCCAGTCAATGCAATTAGTAACGTGTCGTGTTAACCAGATGTATTCCCATGTCCCTCAATTTCAGTATTTTGAAGAGGCTCACCCTTCAAGACCACAGCTTCTCAGCACCCTGCCAGCTTAATAGGTCATAAGAAATGCTGACAGTAAAATCTAATAGGAGTTACCTGCAGAAGGGCTTTCATCTTCTTGCGACAGCTCTGTTTACGATGGTGTGATGTTAACACAGTGACCTGAATAAAGCTGCAGTGAGAAGGTTTTGGTACAAGTGTGCAGTTCCTCAAAAACAATAACTTTACCCAGCAGTCTAGGCATGGACAAGCTCCATAAGAGCGTAACCTGAATAAGTGTATGCGTGAGTGTCCTTCTTGCACAACTGCCACTTCTTTCAGGAAAAACCAACAACTGTGGTCCCCAAGTAATTGTGTTACAAACTGTGAACACAGGAACCAGATTATTTTTTTTGTCATTCTCGTGATATTCCTGATATCATGGCTCCTTTGCGTGGTCTTTTCACACAAAACATTCTTTCTTGTGGGTACAGTATAAATGCAACATGAGGCAGTAGATGGGTGTGTTAAACAGTAAAAAAGGACATACAGCTAGCTGTCTCACTGCACTTTTATGATTTCCACCCCTAGGAAAGGAATGCAGTACATCAGTTGTGTAGGAGCAGTGTGTTGGAGGATGCAGTACAGGTGTCTTTCATGTATTTCAAAAAGCTTATTAATGGATTTGGCTGGGTTTTTTTTTCTGGGGCATAGTTTGGTGTGAAAGGAGTTGGTTGACACAAAGAACATGTTTATTGCAAAGTTTTTTTGAACAGGAAAGAGGCTTTTGTTTCAAGAGAGATGAGGTCATGGACCTGGAGTTTCAGAAGCATGAGCAGAAAAGGAAAGCTTGGCAGGACTGGCACCCAGTATGCCATTATGGCTAAATGAATATTATCTGCTGTAGTTAATTACTGCTAGAGCTGTCTCTTGGCACGTGTGTGGTCAGAGTCATAGGATTCTGTTTAGCGTGCTGAATACTGCACCAAGTGTGTGAGGGTTTATGAACTGACTTCTCCCTGACGCGGGCTGAATGTGAAGTAAAGCAGACTGGCTCTGGAGGCTGAGGTGGAGTGTTTATGTATGTCTGAACAATCCAGCTCTCTTTAGAAGTATCAGATGTGAACGTGGTGGGGTGGTGGGGAACAACAAACCATTCTCCCCCGCAAAAAAAAAAAGAAGAAGAAAAAAGCTCCCTTTAAGAGCTCTCCTTTTCTTCCAACTCAGAAGCAGGTCAGACTAACTCTGGTAAATCTAATGGTAAGGAACATTGTGTCTCATTCCTTGGCTTGTTACTGAACTTGGTACCTGGCATAAGCAGAAAAAGCATCCTGTTCATCTGAAATGATTTAACATTTACTGTTTTCCCTGTGTTTCTGTGAAAGAGTTTCTTACAGTGGTCCCTAGTGGATAGTTACAGTCTACTTAAAATGCAGACTCTGTAAAAACCAGGAAAAGAAAACACTCTTTATGATAAAAAAAATATTTTTTACAATAAAAAACCCACCTTGATGTTTTTGCATTGAATGTATCAAAATTACTTGTCCAAAATGAAGTTTCTGTCCTGTCCTGTAGAAGGAGGTAGGGGGAAATGATACAGCTCAATAAAACTATGACTACTTGGGTCTGTTTTCATAACGGGACATAATCTAATAGTTAAAAGGGGCTGTAGAAACCATAAAGTGCATGACGAATGTTTCTTCTAATTTGTTTCCTATTTAAAACTGCTAATTAAAAAATTATACAAAGGACAAGTTATATGAAAGCAAGCAAATGCTTTTCCTAGAAATAAACTTTTCAAACAGTGGAGGGGCAGAAATATCTTATCCTGTCTTTAGCTTGGTAGATGTCAGGCATTTCAAATGCCTTCAGCAACCCAGCTGTCGGGAATGGATGTGTTGTGAATGATCCATTTTTATGAAGCTGTGCACACTGCAGTATTTATACCATTACCTTTAGAGGGAGCAAATTAAATACAAGTCAATTCTGGTGGTTTCTGGAGCCCTCTTGATAATTTCCCCTTTATTTACAAAAAGAAAATAATTTCTGCTTTTTAATTTCTCAGGTCCCTGCATCCAATTCCACATTGTGTTCTGTTCACATTGAGGTAATGGGAAAGGCAGACTTTTTCCCAGAAATCCAAAATAAACATTTATCTTGGTGCCTTATGAAAAACACTAAGGAAAGGAAGTGTGTTGGGTCTACAGAAGTGATATAGTCTTTTATATGGGGATAATTTATTGATTCTTGGCTTTTGTGAAAGGAGAGTTCATAGAGGTGTATGTCCTAATTAAATAGACTGGAACAATTCTCATTCTGGCGTTTTTCTTAAAACTGAATATATCCTGTTACATGTTTGCTCAAAATGAGGAAATGTGGCATTCAGAACTCTTACCACCCACGTTGCTCTTGTAAGAAACCATCTGCCGCCATAATTGTTAGTGATTTAAAAGAGTGTCCCGTGTAGATTTTAACCCATAACTTTGGCTATGAAACTGAGAACAGACAGTATGGCTTCCTCTCCCCACCTCCCCCCTGCTCCTTAACTACTTACAATCAGCAGTAGATGGCAAAGCTTGAGAGCTTCATGGTGATAAATTCTCTGTCCTGAGCTCAGCTTTCTGTAGTTTGCAGGAAATGTAAAATGGCATCGTGGTAGGATGAGTGTTAGTGAAATGAAAGAAAGAATTAATGGTTATTTTTTATCTCGTGTGAGGAGAGACGAGTATACCAGTTGAGCCACTGCACCTTCAGGTGTTGGGAAATTTTTCTTTGGAACTTGAAATGAAGCGCTTCTCCTTTAGAGAGACACACTAAAACACTCTTGCATGTTTGCTCTTACACCACTTTGGTATTATATGGTATGTGTTTCAAAGATATAGGATTTTTCAACAAGTCTATTGATGTACCTGCTTATGTCTGAATAACATTTAAGAGATTTTTAGTGGTAGTATGTTCAGTACTTGAAATAACTTGGGATGGGATACTTGAAATAACTTTGCATTTTGTCCATTTTATGTCAGTTCCAAAGAACTGACCTGAGCAAAGAGTATGCCAAAGCTACAGACACACTAAAATTATTTTTGAATATTTACTTATATACTTTAAGGCATTTTCCTGATTCATAGGAAATACTCCATGGTGTTATATTGAGCTTTTCAAGTAGCTATGTGTCTTAGCATGGAATATTTCAAATTGTTAGCTGGATCTATATTTTATAGTATACAATTCTGGTTTGTGTGTTTAGGGAATTGTGTGATTTTTCACTTCTTATTTATTTTCATACCATACTTGCTGCTGTTGAGAAGTGTGGTTACATTACAAGAATCATAGAATCATATAGGTTGGAAGAGACCCTTGGGATCATCAAGTCCAACCATCAGCCCTACTCTACAAGTTCTCCCCTACACCATATCCCTCAACACCACATCTAATCTACTCTTAAACACAGTCAGGGAGGGTGACTCCACCACCTCCCTGGGCAGCCCATTCCACTGACTGACCACTCTCTCTGTGAAAAACTTTTTCCTAATGTCCAGTCTAACCCTACCCTGCTGCAGCTTGAAGCCATTCCCTCTTGTTCTGTCGCTAATTGCCCTTGAGAAGAGACCAGCACCAACCTCTCTAC
>VZTM01013430.1:36147-78420 GCA_013400555.1 Jacana jacana
ATGGATAGTGTTTTCTATATCCCTATTGATATCATCAATGAAGATATTAAAAAGGAAAGGCCCCAGTACTGAGCCCTGAGGAACACCACTTGTGACCGGCCGGTCACAACATTGAACACAGCGTTTGGAAAAGAAAAATGAAGCATTCTTTAGGTTTTCACACACACAACTGTATCTTCAGATAACGGACTGACTGATTCTTCCCACTTCTGTGATAGTTGTGTTTGAAACAAATTCCTTATGTCACGTCTGTGGCTTCTTATAATGGATGTTGGGGAGGAAAGTGGTAAGGGTTTGATGCACTTAGGAGGAGAGGAAGAACAAGGCAGTGGGATTTCATCGGATCTGATGCAGTTATGCTCTGCTGCTGAACTGAAGGTGGTTGTCTTTACAGATAGCAGGGACTGATTAGGTGGAGAGTGGCTGGAGAACAGCCCTGAGTAGAAGGCTCATGAACAAGAGCTTGACATGAGCCAGCAGTGCGTGCTGGAAGCCCAGAAAGCCAACCACATCTTGGGCTGCATCAAAAGAAGCATGGCCAACAGGCCACAGGAGGCAATTCTACCCCTCTGCTCTGCTTTCGTGAGACCCCATCTAGAGTACTGTGTCCAGCTCTGGAGTCCTCAGCACAGGAAGGACATGGACCTGTTGGAACGGGTTCAGCAGAGGACCACAACAATAGTTAGAGGGATGGAGCACCTCTCCTGTGAAGACAGGCTGAGAGAGTTGGGTTATTCAGACTGGAGAAGAGAAGGCTCTGGGGAGACCGTGTAATGCCCTTCCAGTATCTGAAGGGGGCCTACAGGAGAGATGGAGAGGGACTCTTTGTCAGGGAATGTTAGCTAAAGGATGAGTGGTATTGGTTTTAAATTGAAAGAGGGGAGATTTAGATTAGGTACTAAAAATACTTTACTGTGAGAGTGGTGAGACACTGGAACAGGTTGCCCAGAGAAGCTGTGGATGCCTCATCCTTGTAAGTGTTCAAGGCCAGGCTGGATGGAGCTTTGAGCAACCTGCTCTAGCGGGAAGTGTCCCTCCCCATGTCAGGGGGGTTGAAACTCAATGAAGGTTGAAACTTTAAGGTTCCTTCCAAGTCTAATAATTCTGTGATTCTGTGACTGGGAAAACAGAGAGCAAAGCATTTTGAAACATTGTGAGCATGCAGATCTGTTCATATGTCTTTACAAGCTGCAGCAAGGTGGGGAGGCAAAAAAATATTTCCAGGAGAGAAACTCTTGTCAACCTGAGATGAGTGCTGAGCCTTAGTAAATGGCTGGTGTGGAGGACCCTGTCCTGTCATCTCTGCCTTGAGGGGCACCCAGGCAAAAGCTCTTTTCTATGAGGAGCTGCAAGATCAGCAGGGGAGAGAAGGCTGACGATGTTCATGGGACCACCAGTGGCCCTTGTGCTCAGAGGCTGGCCAAGGAGGAGACAGACACAAGAGAGAAGAGCTGCTCAACGTCTGGCAGCCCTGTTTGGAACGAGTGGGCTCACCAGCTCATGGGGGATGAAACGGGTCAAGAAGCAGTGCTTTCATCTTTGTGTTGTAAAGGATAGCAAACACATGGATGGCTCCAGAAAGCATCTCAATAACGTGTTTTATGTAATGTAGTATAATGAAACACCTGCTTCTGTGAGAGAGGTATGGGTTGAGTGAGAAGGAACTAAAACGAGTGTTATTCTTAACAGTTTAGCCAGCATGCATGAATTGACTTAGGAAGTGAAGGTCACAAGTTCAGCAGCATTTGTCACTTATGCCCAGTTCCTAATTAAACAACTTTAACATTATAAAATTGCAGTAAACTCAGAAGTCCCACAGTTTTCATGCTCTGCGTGTGTGGTAAAACACAAGCATCAGATGTAAGTAAATCTCTGCCTTCAAATCTTTATAAGTATTTTCTAATAAATAAATATATATATATATGTGAGTTCATCCATAAGCCAAAGGCTGCTGAAATGCATTTGGCAGTAGTCCCTGCTGCCTCCAAATGCAGCTGAACAAACAGGCCGTGGCTCACACAGGAAGACAGGCCAATTGGGTAGGAGGGCAGGAGGGGACAGCATGGCAGATTTGGTGTCCTAGCATGAGAGAGAAGCACACTGCCCCCTCTGCGTTTACATAGCTGCTAGGAACTGTGCTTAGATCCTGTGGTTGGGATGGTAGAGAAAGACATTTCTAGTTTTCTGGCATGCATTAAATGACCAAAATAGCTTTAAATAAACTTACTTAAAGCTTTGCGTGTCTTAAAGAAAAACTTGGGTTGGGAATTCAACCTATAGGGCTATTGGAAAGAAAGAAAAGTTAGATTATTTTTCTTGATGGGGGAGAAAAAACCCAGCAGACGTTTCTTTAATGGTGATTGTTATTTTCAGGGAAGGCTTTTCTGGAATAAGATCACTACAGTGTGTCTCATCACTGCACTTTTTATGGCATCCTTTTGCTCTTTGTGACTTTGCTGCTTAAGCAAATACTTTCCTTGTTTTCAACTTGCAGTAAGCAAGGAGGCTTCAGGAGACTGACCACAGGGACTGCTGGCTGCACATGAGGGAAATGTGAATGAGACCAAGTTAGTTCCGAGTAGTGGAGTTTATTGAGGCCACATCTGCAGCTTGCGTGATTTTACAACCACTGTTAACAGAAATACAAGGCATGGAGTAACCGCCATCTATTTCAGCCATGTGGCATGAAGTGCTATTATTAGGACCAGTATTAGGAGCTGGAAATCCAGATACAGACAGGGGAGGGGGAGAAGCATCTTGAAGGGAGTGATTTAGAGAACTGAAACTCTTCAGCGCCTGCTGTAGCTCCTAAGTATCAGTAAAACACTGTGGCAAGCAGGCCCAGTGAACATTCATGGTGCAGTAGCCTATAATATGATGAGCAGGGATGCTTCTGCTTCTCCCAATTACTGCCTTTCAGATTTCATAATCATATTCCTTGAGAGTTTAAAGTGACCTTGATTTCAGTGCTGTTATGCACTGTGACTTGCAGCAGTATTGAGTAAACAGCAGGCTACCGAGTCCTGGTGCAAGGCTATGGAGTGATGGCTGCCTTGGAGGAGGATGGATGGAAGTGTGATTTACACAGCAAATGGGTTGGCAGCCAGTGGTAGCACCAGCTTGATAACGGAAGTCGTCCATATCTGTTGAGAGTTTTTGTTTAATGATGCCACATTAAGCCACAGAAATTTCTCTTTCGGTATGTATAGAGTAGGTTGAAATAAACCATGACTGAATGAGAAGGAGGTTTTCCACCCCCTACACCCACTGCTTTGGGAATGATTGTGTTGAGAATGAGAACATCAGTGAGTTCATTTATAGGGTCAACTGCTAATTTTACTTTTGTGCACTTGTGATCTGAAAAGCAATTTACTATTGCTGATGCAGTTCCACAGTTTTGTAGAAGTCCTCTGAAGCAGCAGTGACCTAACATGGTATGGTATCCTTCCTGCTCATCTGTTGCTAGACCATTGCTTTGTTTCTTCTCTTTCATTGTGGAAGGTCATTTCCTCAAACACCTCACAGGTAGCACTCTGTAAAATATTCTTCATTCAGTACCTCACGTGCAACAAACATTTTTGCTTTGTTTTGACATTTTCTTATTCATCCTTTCCCTTAGGAGAAGCCCTTTGTATCTGAGGTAGCTAGGAAGAAAGAGAGAGACTTGGTAGCCAAAGAAATTGAGAAGTTTCAGGTCTCTATTCAGACTCTCTGCCGGAGCGCCCTTACGCTTGGCAGGATCATGGATTACGTTCAGGAAGACATGGATGCCATGAAGAATGAGTTGCAGATGTGGCGGCACGAGAACAGACAGCATGCAGAAGCCCTACAGAAAGAGCAAAGGTGAGTGTGGTCAGGGAAAGTTTGATTTATCTCTCAAGACAGATTTCTGCTTTTAGGAGAGGGGAGAGTTTTGCTTGCTTTTCAAAGCAAGTTTGTCATCAGTTGTTTTTGTGGCTTGGGGAATTTTTTTTGTCTTCTGAATTGTATTTTGAAGTGTTCAAGTCTTAAGGTCTTTTCATCTCAGTTTGACACAGGGTACACGAGAGGAGAGTTGTGTGAGGTTAGAGTGCTTGGTGCTTAATTTTCTTCTCACAAAATATGAGGAGCAATGGGAGAAGAGCTTAGTAAACAAACTAGATTTTGAATCCAGACTAGCAGTAGATTCCTGAATCATACCCTGCTTCCTCTGTGCCACTGAATTCAGTGTGTTCTACAGTGTTTGTTGTCTGTGCAAGTTTAAAAACCATGAGAGTGAAGGTGATATGCATAATAGAAACCAGGAGGTCAAACATAGAAACAGTTTCTTTAACTGTCTTGCTGGTATGTCTTTATGCTCCTTGAAAACAGAATGTCCCTTCCAGTTGTGTATCCTCTGATCTTAAACATGAGCTAGATACGGATCTTCTTGGATTCACAGGCAGCCTCGATAGGTTTGCTGCTCCCTGAATCCGTGTTCGTCATTCATGCCGAAGGAAGTCTGTGTGGCATTCTTAGCGAAGGCCTATCTTGGTAGGTAGCAAAGTGTTAAATGTTGGAAATTTACAGCTGCTGGCTTAGTTCACTGGCTGGAGTGGGAATTAGGGCTTTGGTTCACATATAAAGTTTAATGATGTTAATTCCTTGCACTTACATAGCACCTTCTATCCCAAAACTTTGACAGGCTTTAACAGTCTGGTTGGCCTCTGAATGTACCACCCCTGCAAAGAGAAAGGAAATACTGTATGGCTTTATTTTACAGATGGAGAAACTGAGGCATTGACTCACTCGCCTTCACACCATGCCTAGTGACAAGGAGCAAGTCTCAGGCCTTTCTCCAGGCATGTGCTTACTCAGTGCATCCTCTTTGGCCTCGCCAAACAAGTCATTTATATTGCAGCTGGTTTCCCAGCACAGTGACTGTACGTGCTTGGCTGGCTTCGTGTGTTCCCCTGGGTTCCCAGGCAAAGTGTACCAAGGAGAAGACTGTCTCCTTGATGTTGGTGCAGAGGCAGAGAGGGAGTGCCTGGCTGATTTTCCTTGCAGGTCTATGGCAGACCAAGGTTTACAGTGGCCAGCAGTTCCATGCAGGACTGCGAGCCAGCTAGCATCCCTTCAGCAGAGCCACTGGTTTCCCTTTAGAGAGCTAAGGCTGCCACAATGTATCCCAGCATTTCACAAGGTTTTGTATGAGATCCTAATCAGATCAGTGACATGATCCAATCCTTCAGGAAAGAATTACAGAGTATCAGACATGAGGAAGACAATGCTTCCCATATGTACTGAAATTTGGATGCATGTCCTTGTTTTCTTTGCTTCTGTGAAAAATAATTGAAGGCTCCCATTGGGGAAATGTTAGTGCAACTTCTGGTGATGCTTTTTGGGATTTATGCTAATGTGGTAGAAAGGAGGGGAAAGCTAACTGATTTTGAGATGCAGACTTTAGCTAATGAGTCCTCAAAGCGAGTGGGTAATTCAGAATGACAGCTGGCCAGTTCAGTCTGTCATTTCCCTGGCTGTGCACTGTTCCTGAAGATCAGCAAAGCATTACAGAAAGGGGCACATTTGTTTTAAAGCCAGACCCATTCACTTAAGATGTGTTAGAGTGTACTTGTGGTTTATTAGCATGGGATTTATTAAATTTCCTCTTAGTGTGGGATTGCCTGCCCTTGTCAGCAGCTAGTGATGGGTCAGTTTTCATGTACCTTGCTTCTTCTCAGACATCTATGTGCTGCAGCTTTGTGCTGCTGGCAGCTGCTTGTGCCTTGCTGCTGGCTTGCTGGTTTGTTGCAAGGAATAGGTGGTAGCAGACCAGCAACTTCCACAGCAGTTGTATTTGTCCCCCTCTGCCATGTGCTGCTCTCATTTAAGCTCTTGTGATGAGGCCCAGAGGAACAGTTGTTATCATATGTATTGTGGTAGGACCTAAGCACCCCTGTAAAAGGTGGGTGTCCTTAGAATAACAGAAATGTTTGGGTGGGAAGGGACCTTTAAAGATTGCCTAGTCCAACCCCCTTGCCATGGGTGGGGACATCTTTCACTAGGTGATGTTGCCCAAAGTCCTGTCCAACCTGACTTTGAACACTTCCAAAACTGGGCCATCCACAGCTTCTCTGGTTGTTGTTGTGTTTTGTTTCACAGAGTTAGGTGGTGCTTCATCCCTTGGCCACATGGTTGCAGGTTTTGGCTGGGTAACGTGAAAGAGGTGCTTGACATAGCGTGGGATGAAATAACTGCAAAGCAAAGAGATTTTATCAGAAAAGCTACATTAGCCAAGAAGTAACTGTTTACTCTTGATATCTCTTGAACAGTGTTATTCTCTGTCCATGTTGTTAGCTATGTCTTAGTGCTTCTTATTCTAAACTTTCTTTCAGGAAGGGTGGGCACAATTTAAATTCATTGCAGACTTTCATGTACTGAATGTACTTTCTTGGAGGCAGAAGCAGCATAATGTTTCTAGTAACATTACGCTCTTTGTGTCTCTTTCAGCATCACAGACTGTGCTGTAGAACCATTAAAAGCTGATCTGGCTGAACTGGAACAGTTGATTAAAGACCAGCAAGACAAGATCTGTGCTGTAAAAGCTAATATTTTAAAGAATGAAGAAAAAATCCAGAGGATGGTTCTTAGTATAAACCTGTCTTCAAGAAGGTGAAGAAGAGGAATTAAAAAAAAAAAGCCTTGGGACTGAATGACATTCCTACCAAACAAAACCAAAACTAAGTTATGCCTTGTTTAGATATAAAATGTTTAGGGACCAGAAGCCTAAAAATTGTATAAAATCCATTTATTGCATTTTTGATCTTTAGATGCTGATATTACCCAGGATAAAATGATATTCATTTGAATGCTCAAGCTGCAGAGCTATTAAAATAATTTGTTTGTTTATATGTGAACTGCTGTTATTCACTTACCAGGTCCTCACAGCCCTCTTTCCCTCCCCAGCCCGTTGAGCAGTTTCTGAGCCAGTTCTGTCTGCATCTCCTTCTCCTTATTTCCCATGAGGTTACTTTTGAACACATTGTTATGAGAAATGGGTATTAGATACTTCTTTTGCCCCCTGAAAAAAGTGTTCTGAATTCCTGCAGGTCAGAATTCATTATTAACATGCGAAAATTATCTACATGTTCATTATTAGGAGGGAAATTTATCTACAAAACAATGCCACAAGATGAAGAAGTAAAGCCTTGTCTAAGTTGCTGTTCCTTGCACCATTACAGAGATGATGTCACGTTTTCAGAGCTATCAAGAAGCTTATTAGGAAGAACTGAAAATGCACTATGAGCATCACTGTGTAAGGCAGCAGAAGTACAGGTGTTAATTCCAGTTTTATTGTCTATGTTAATTTGGAAAGGATTAGTTTAAGTACCTGTTTCCTCCCAAACGCATGTTCCTCTAACTTTTTGTACACGAATAATTCCACTGAATTTTTTTAGTTAAGTGCAGATGTCTGTACTTTTTTCCTAATGACCTCTTGAATGTACTGCACACTAGAGCCCAGCTTCACTTTTATTCCTGAATCTGCAAAGCATATTAGCATAGACACAACTGTATGGCACTGTGTTGAGTACAGAGGGCTTTAGGCCCCGGCAGTGATGTTCTCTCAAGATTTTTGTAATGTGGAAGCACAAAGCACATCTTCTCCTCCTCCCATGTTGTTTGGATTGTGTGGGAAGTGCTAGTGTCCTTTTATTATTTTTTTTTTCCTCCCCTTCTTTGATTGGCAAATCTGTAGGAGTCTTATTTCTTGGTTTCTTTTTCTGGTAACTGGACCTCGAAAAACCTACCAAATGGATCATCGCCAAATAGCATGAGTATTTAGTGGGTTAAATACAGATATTTTAAAGGGCAGGATGTTTTGCTACTTGGGGTTTTGGTGGAAGTGGAAAGGAAGCAGAGGACTTGTGAAGGAACAGAAGAAATACTCTGATTTACCCTTAACAGCACATGACACTATGCTTTTAGCTTTTGAATTGTCACTGAACTTAAATGGTGAAGCAATATTCTGGCTAGGGTCTAGAGAGATGGGACTCCTGCGGTGACCCAGCCCTACATTGCCACCCTCTCCTACCATGCATTGCTTCTCACCCAAGGTCGGAGCCTGTCCATTGCATCCTGGCTCTCATCACATGAAGGAAAAGGGGTTCAGGATGTCCACTATCAGGCCCAGGACTGATGGTGAAAGCCTTCGTGATCAATATATGGCTTCAGAGCAGTTTGAATGCTCCCTCCCTTCTCCCTTTAACTAGCTGCATCATAAAACTCAGGTTTAATTGGATTGCTCAGGCCCCTGCTTAGCTGGTGTGTTGACCCCGTAAGCCCCAGTCTCTTGCCACTGCTAGAAGCCACCCTTTAAAACCACAGAGAGATTTGTTGCCAGTCCTCTAGCCTCTATCACCCCCTTGGTGCCTCTCACGCTCCCCTACTGCATTCAGGGACAAGATCTCTCTCCAGCACAGTGCTATTGGAGCATGGGGACAGCAGGAAAGCAGCAAGAGGAGACCAGTAGCAGGGTGTTTTGGGTGTTCTCCAGGGACATGAAGTGATGTCACTCTGCCCTCAGTTAAACAGGATTTAAATTTTTACTTCCCCTCAGCTACTCAGTTTCACAAAGTTTCACTCAAGTTTCACCAGGTGTCCTCTCCTCGTTTTCCACTTGCTGATGCACTGCATGCTCTTTGTGTGGTGACATGACCCATGCATTCACCTCTTGTGTTAGAAGTGTCTGTCCCCTGAGTCAGGGTGGAAAACGTAGGGCTCATAAAACTGGGGATTAGAGACTGATTTGGTTCCTGGGAGACCTTAGGAATGGCTTCCTTCTTTATGCACCCTTTTCCTTATGCTTTCTCAATCAAGTAGCACTTTAAACAAGAACTGGTTAGTGTTACGGTTTAATAACATCTAACATTTCCTGCAGTCTCTCTATCTAGGATTACTTTGTTTTACACTATGATGGAACAAAGCTATGGCCTCGGAGCTGAGGCTTGGTTCAATGTTCACAGAATCACAGAATTGTAGGGGTTGGAAGGGACCTTTGGAGATCATCTTGCCCAATTCCCCTGCCAGAGCAGGGTCACTCAGAGCAGTTGGACAGGAACACATCCAGGCAAATTTTTAATATCTCCAGGGAAGGAGATTCCACACACACCCTGGGCAGCCTGTTGCATGGCTCTGGCCACCCTCACAATAAAGAAGTTTTTCCACGTGTTTAGACAGAACTTCCTGTGTTCCAGCTTGTGTCCATTGCCCCTTGTCCTGTACCAGGCACCACAGAGAAGAGCCTGACCCCAGCCTCTTGATACCTGCCTTTTAAATATTGATAAGCACTGATGAGGTCCCCTCTCAGTCTTCTCCAGGATAAGCAGACGCAGGTCTCTCAGCATTTTGTCATCAGAGAGATGCTCCAGTCCCTTGATCATCTTTGTAGCCTACGCTGGACTCTTTCCAGCACTTCCTGTTCTTCTTGAACTGGGGAGCCCAGAGCTGAACAGTTCTCCAAATGTGGCCTTGCCATGGCAGACTAGAGGGGGAAGATAACCTCCCTTGACCTGCTGGCCAGGCTCGTTCTAATGCACCACAGGATGCCATTGGCCTTCTTGGCCACAAGGGCACATTGCTGGCTCATGTTCAACTTGTAGTCCACCAGGACTCCCAGGTCTCTTGGAGGCCTTTTAAAGAATTTTAAAGGCAGGTTGAGGATGCACCACTGAGAAAAGCAAATAAACACTCCTGCCTCATGGAGGAGAAAGGAGCTTCTCTGAAAATGAATTGAGAAGAATGTCTCTGTGTGTATGTCTGCCTGTGTCTCTCTTGCACACAATGCCTTGCCTGTGCCTTGGGCTTGTGTTTCAGATTATGGGTGGTTCTGTAGCAAGGGAAAACTTTGCTAGTGCAGTGGTTTGGAGTTTAAAACCCTTACATTGTCAGACCCCTCTGGTGCTAATGGAGCCTGACAGTTCTGGGAAGCAGGACTTGTTTCATGACATGCCTGACATTCCTCTCTTGTGCAGGTCAGGAGGTGGCTGCCAACCCCTCTAGGTTAGGGCTAGGGAATATTTCTCAGCTTAAGAGGTGAAACTGCTGGCAGGACTCCAAAATGCAGTGGCCAGCCAGCATGGGACAACGGTGGGGCAACAGGACTTCACCAGATTGGGAGGACTGATGCCCTCCAGGGGCAGAGGAGGCTGGAAAGGGATGGTGGGGTGAGCTCAGAGGTCTCCATCTGAGGACATCAGTGAGCACTCTGGGTATTTGAGACTGTTCTCTGGGGCAGGAATGGAAGAAGCTTAGTTCTGTGTTCAACAGTGCAGGGGAAAGGAAGCCTGAAAGGGTTGAGGTGTGTGAAATGGGACTTGGATGTTTAGGTACCAGAGGGCCCAACTGTGGTTGTAAGGGACCCTCTGCTCACCTAGGACCTCACCCCTCAATTCCAGAGACATTGGTGTCAGGTGCCCAGAGGCCACATAATGCTGTCCATCAAAGCTGCTTCTAGATCCAGCCCATTTCTTAAGCATTCTTAATTCACATCACTGTCAGGCAGAGCTCAACAGGGCTCCCTAGAAAAGCCCATTTCTCTGCATTGTCTGCAAGAGTTGCCGTGGGCAAGAAAGCTCAGGTAAGGCTGTTTACTTTGTTCATGTCTGTAGTTGTTAGATTTATCTCACCTACCTGTTGAGTTTATGAGTCCTTCAGTCTCAGATCCCACACCTTAGCTACAAGGTATCCTCCATCTGATGGAGGCTATCTCCAGGGTTCCACATCCATCACAAGGTAGATGCTCTGACGTAGCAGGCTCTGCACACTCCTTCTCCCCCTAATTCTCGCTCCACTCTTGTACCCTCTGGATGGAGACAGGTTATCTGATTCAACCAGCTCGCTCAGGGGCGGAGCTCACTCTTGTTTGGGGGCTGATGGGACAGGGTTATGCTTGGAGGAGCATAGATGTGAAATTAACAGTTTTGCAAATGAGCAGCTCTTTCTAGAGCCAGCACTGTGTTCGTATTTCAGCCTTGGAGGTTAATGCTGTGTTTCTCTTCCCAAACTGTGGCTCCAGGCTGCCTGCTGACCCAGGAAGACAATTCTACCACTGTTCACATCTCATTATACTCACCAACTTGGGCAAAAGGAATATCAGTGTTGTTATTTTTACCTTGAAACCTGAAAGTCATGTGTGCGCAACCCAGGACATAAAACCTCCAATGCAGCCCTGGCACATGTGTCCTTGAGTCAGATCTGGGTTTCTCCCCCCTGTTGAGCTGGTGCCTTTTGTTGCTGTACTTACCTCTGGTCTCACAGCGATACTGGGTTGCTGTGCCGCTGGGGACCCAAAAAGCAGATGGAAACTCCTCCTTGGTAAGCCAGGAGGACTGAGAGAGACATTGCTTTTTTTATAACCTGGTCTTGCTTTCAGCTGACTCCTCGTTGAAACTTTCTGTATTGTATTTCTTCCTTCTTGAAGCCAGAATAGTTCAGAGACCTTGGAGACAGTCTCTTGCCTATTAGGTTACTTCCCATGAGCACATCTTGGAACATAAAAGGGGAAAATGCCAATTACTTTTAAATGCTTCAGAATTGCAAAGCACTAGCTATATTTCTGTGTCAGTAGAGAAAAGCTTGGCATTTGTAAACCAGCCAGCCAGCCTGCCTCTACATGATTTAGGGGATGCAGCCCATTGAAAGCTAATTGAAATTGTGCTCCCAAATAGTTTCACTTTAAAAATTTAAAAGCCCTAATGATTTTTCTTTTTTTCTTTTCTATTCCCCAAAGGACTTTGGATCCATCCACTGAGGAGGCAACCACCGCAGCCTGACGCTGCTGCTGTGGTTGCAGAAGAGGGCAGGATGGTGTCTGCAGAAAGCCCAGCAGATGCAGTTCTGCTTGGATGTTTTGAGGGTTTTTGGGAATGCATCCTTCTCTGCCAGAAGAGTCCAAGGGGTGGGTGAGCTTTGGGACCTTGAATGTTTTAGGCAGCTGGGCCCAGTCTCAGCTGGATTTGGACTCTCCCCTCTTCCCGGAGTCCGAATGCACATGTGGAGGTGAGTCAGTCTAGTACGTGTGATGGACTTGGGGGCTGCCAGATGTGGAGTGGTCTTCAGCTCTCCGAGAGCCCCAGCCATGTCCCATGACACCCCGGAGAGCTGACTGCAATGCCGAGGCACGCCTCTTCCAAACTGCTTCCTGCCATGGTTTGTGGAAAAGTACTAGGAAATAACATTTCAATTTTCCAGTGAGAAATTTAATTAGAAGGAATTAAAAGGTATAGTTCATAGTTTAATTTAATGTGATGAAAACAGGATTAGCTCCCTCCCCCTCCTACCCAAATCCTGACCTGAGACGATAGCAGCCTGGCCTCCAATTGCATCTGCAGAAGGGAAACATTTACCAAGAAGAAAAGGGAGAGAAATTCCACCCCAGATTTATGACTTGTGAAGCAGAGGTTGCATGGGTTAACCTTATTTTATGTTGCACTGGATCCCACAGACTTGACTTTGTTGTGTGCCCAGGAATGGGCTGAAAACTGATTTTTTGACTGCTTTTGCAGGACAGTTGTGTGCTCAGGTGCTATTTTGAGCCACTGAGGCTCTTGGTTTTGTGTATGTGGCAAAGGTGTGTGTTCAGGCATAAAGGTAGTGTGTGCTTGTCCCTGCAAGGTGGGTTTTTTCCATCCTAGACATTTTCACCTTTTTTTTTGCATTTCTTTTCAAGTAACAGTGATTAAGAGCATCAGACAGAAATGAATGGAAGGGGTTTGGCCCCAGGGAGACTGGCATTTTAGAGTTTCACCCCTGCCATGATCAAGCCAGTTGGGTAGTAAGTTTTCGTGCACAGGAGAAATGCTTTGCCTGGTGGTCCCTGCTCCAGCCCATCTCTATCATAGACTTTCCAAAGACATCCAGCACTCAGGGGAAGAAGCCAGATATACTTCTTCCTTCAGGATCTGTCAGGCTTGTGCTGCAGCCTGATGTAAGGGAGCTTTCCACACCCTCCCAGCCCTGGTGTTTTTGCTCCAAAATAACCTCTAGGGAATCTTTGTGCATCTCAGGACTTCAGCAGAATGAGAAAGACTTATGGCAACAGCATAGCTGTACTGATTATCTTTGGTTGTGCTATTTATTTTACTTGGAGAGGTGGGGATGGGAGCCCTGCTAAGATGTTGCACAGGACATCCATCTCCTGTCATCCTGGTCGTGCCTTCTTTCTGCACCAAGGAGTAAGCTGATCACCAGAGCTGGTACTGGGATGGAGCTTGCCTCCTCCATTTTGTGAAAATTTGGGAAGTAATTTGGCAGGATATAAATGGGTGAGCCGGGAGGCGTGTGAGGCCAGACTACACAACTTGACTAGAAAGCCTCTAATCCTACTGTAGTATCTACAAATGTGCTCAAGACATTTCTGAATTTTTTTTTTCTTAATTTAAATAAATTGGATAGATGGGCCGATGTCAATGGCATGGCCTTCAACGAGGCCAAGTGCCAGGTCCTGCACTTGGGCCACAACAACCCCATGCATCGCTACAGGCTTGGGGCAGTGTGGCTGGAGAGCTGCCTGGCAGAAAAGGACCTAGGGGTGCTGGTCGACAGGAGGCTGAACATGAGCCAGCAGTGTGCCCAGGTGGCCAAGAAGGCCAATGGCATCCTGGCTTGCATAAAAATAGTGTGACCAGCAGAAGTAGGGAGGTGATTGTCCCCCTGTACTCAGCACTGGTGAGGCCACACCTTGAGTATTGTGTCCAGTTCTGGGCACCTCAACACAAGAGAGATATCGAGGTGCTGGAGTGAGTGCAGAGGAGGGCAATGAAGCTGGTGAGAGGCCTGGAGAATAAGGCTTATGAGGATTGATTGAGGGAGTTGGGATTGTTTAGTTTGAGGAAGAGGAGGCTGAGGGGAGACCTCATCACTCTCTACAGCTACTAGAAAGGGCATTATAGAGAGGTTGGTGCTGGTCTCTTCTCAAGGGCAATTAGCAATAGAACAAGAGGGAATGGCTTCAAGCTGCAGCAGGGTAGGTTTAGGCTGGACATTAAGAAAGAATTCTTCACAGAAAGAGTGGTCAGTCAGTGGAATGGGCTGCCCAGGGAGGTGGTGGAGTCACCATCCCTGAATGTGTTTAAGAATTGATTAGATGTGGTGTTGAGGGATATGGTGTAGGGGAGAACTTTGTAGAGTAGGGCTGATGGTTGGACTCGATGATCCCAAGGGTCTCTTCCAACCTAATGATTCTATGACTCTATGACATTCTCTCTAGATATTGTACCAGAGGCAGCCAGGACACATGGGAAGAGGTCACCCAGCCATTGCCTGGCCTGGTACTTCACTCAAAGTGCAGCACGGGGAAATGGACAATGGGACTTGAAGTGCAGATGCCACCTTTGAAAATGCATCCAGCACTGGAGGACAGAGACTCCACCTGCCGTATTATGCCTCATTCTGTCCTGCAGTGGATCAGGTCGGGTGGCAAAGGTGATGTGGAAATGCCATCTTTGGCCTTACAGGAAAAGCAGCACTTGAACATGGATGGTGACAACTGCCTTCTTGAAGTTGGAGAGAAAATGGACATGTTCTGCAAATAAGTCTCCTTCTCCAATGAAAAGGAATGTCTTTGAGCTTTTGAAGAATTAGATGTTTCTTTTAAAGAAAAGTATTTTAAAGATAAATAAAGAGAAGTACTTCCAAGTGTCCTGGCTCTGCAGCGGGACAGGACAAGGCTAGTGTTAACTGTTGCCAGTTCTATACCCTGTGGGTGACAGGCTTCCAGAGATAGCAGAGGATGTGGTTTCCCTGTGTGTGGGGCATCGCTTAGATAACTCCCTTCTACATAACAATCCTATGGGCTGGCAGCCACATGCTGGGGCACGGTGCTTTTCCGAGGGACATGGAGGCAGGCAGAAGAGGTGCTGAGGGCTTGACTGCTGGAGCAGAATGACCCTGGGGACCTGAGCACTGACCCTCCTGCAGGTTGTGTTGCTGGGGACCCCTTCTCTCCTTTCTCCCAAGAGGATGTTGTGGAAACAACAACTGAAACAAGTCTACTGCAGGGGGCCCATATGCCCGTCTTTCTGCAGTGGCTGTTAAAGGCTAATAGAATAAATAATACAGAGAAGGAAATCTACACAGGAGAAACTACTTAAATACCTGGAATAACTGATACAACCTAAAAACTGAGACAAACAGAAGGAGTTTCATTTTTTTCTGAGAAGAGCAGCAGATACAGACTGCACGTCCAGGGTATACCAGGACCTGTCTTCTCTCTGTGCCCAGTTGAACCACATTTAATGAGGTCTTGTGCTGCAATGCTGTGGAAGGGAATGGCCCTTGACTTCCATCTGGTCTAATTGCTTTTGTTTGAAAGGCTAATTCTGGATGTAAATTATTCCCTCCCCAAAAGGCCAGAAGAACCTGTTCCAGATGACCAGGATATAAAATGGAAAGACTTCTGTTGATTTAATGGAAAAGGCATATTTTAACAGAGCTCTTTTTGTTTCAGAAGACTGAGTCAGTCTAGAAGGAAATGGATGGGAAGTGGTACAGGCAAGCAGCATGGAGGAGCTGCACCATATCTCTCAATTCCTGGGCTAGCAGCCCAGCCACAGGAACCGCTTTCTGTCTAATGGCTTTACGTGTGATTAGGTTGGTGGCAAGAGGTGCTTAATTTCTTCTGTGCTTTCAGGTTTGTCTGCTTTTTGGAACAGTGTCTGCTGATGCTGGAGACCAAGTGCTTGGCTCTCTCCAAGGACTCCAAGTGCTAGAGTCCTCTGCTTAGGAGGAACTGGGTGTATTGCAGAGCCATCTGTGAAGGAGAAGCTGTTTGGATAAGGATTTGCTCTGAACAGAGGTTCCAAGCTGGTCTGGCTTTAACCTCAAGAAAAAGAGAGGAAGTCTTTCTGTCTGATTCAAATGATCTTGGCGGTATTTCCAATGCACATTGCAAAGCTGGAAACTGGAATCAACCTGAAGTAGGTCCTGAGTCAGTATCAGTGCATGGAGAGTAGGAATACACAGGTAAGAACCAGAAGTGACCCTGACAGATTGTGAATGATTAGCTAGAATACAGAGATGCTGGGCTTTGTCTCATCACATCCTCCTAAAGGCATACAAGTAGCCATTTCCACGATGCTTTTATTTATTATTTATTTGTTTGTTTGTTTGTTTTTTAAGTGGAGAAATGGCAGTGGAAAGAGGGAGGGAGACCCCAAGATTTTCCTCTCTTTGGTAACCATTGACCATCACACATTTTTGTGCTGTTTCTCACTGTAAGGACAGAGGGGAAAGAAATGAGAACTGTTTTCAGAGTTCTTAGCTACTATAATGTCTGATGATGCGTAAAACAAAGAATGAATTCAAGGTAAGGTTCGATAGGGCCCTGGGTGGCCTGGTCTAGCTGGAGGTGTCTCTGCTGACTGCAGGGAGTTCGGACTAGATGATCCTAGAGGCCCCTTCTGGCCTGGCACATTCTATGATTCTATGGCTCCTACAACATCTTGAAGTGTCTTGTGAGTCTGATGACTGGACATCAGAAAAATGGCATTAGAATCAAGTATGTTTGAAACAATCAGTCTGAACAAAGCACTCGTGGCTAAATGCTTGTATAAAAAAAAGTGCATATAAATTGTATCATAGGAACAAAGGTGGAAGCAAAACAGCCTGACAACAAATAGCAAATATAAAAAAGCCATGATGAATGCCTTTCTCCTAGCCTTTGTTTGCACAGGCATTAAAGTTTGTTAATTTGGGTAACTGGAATAAAATGCTTGAAAAAGTAAGTGGTTCAATACACGTGTTAACCTGATAGTAATTGCTGTAATAGAACGTTTTGACTTTGCATCAGCACTGGCAGAAATCGCTAAAGATGTCCTTACCTCACTGGTGCTTGTATCTGGAAAGTCACAGGAGATACTGGAAAACAGTGGCTCTGACTTTAGAAGGATGAGAAGCCAGGCAAGAGCGAGCTTGGTGAGCTCTCACATACCTAGAATCACAGAATTAGAGAATTGGTTGTGTTGGAAGAGATCTTTCAGATCATCTCATCTAGTCCAACCATCAACCCAACACTGACAAAAATCATCACTAAACCTTATTTCTAAGCACCATGTCTGCCTGCCTTTTAAATACCTCTAGGGATAGAGACTTCCCTGGACAGCCTGTTCCAATGCTTGATAACCCCTTCAGTGAAGAAATATTTCCTAATATCCAATCTAAACCTCCCCTGGCACAACTTTAGGCCATTTCCTCTTGTCCTATCACCTGTTATGTGGGGACACTGACTCCCACCTCTTACAGCGTCCTTTCAAGGAGTTGTAGAGAGTGGTAAGGTCACCCCTCAGCCTCCTTTTCTTCAGACTGAACAACCCCAGCTCCCTCAGGCACTGCTCAGGAAGACTTGTTCTCCAGACCCCTCACTAGTTTCGTTGCTCTTCTCTGAACCCACTCCAGTACTTCAATGTCTTTCTTGTGGTAAGTGGCCCAAAACTGTACACAGTATTCAAGCTGGGGCCTCACTAGTTCCAAGTACAGGTGGATGATTTCTGCCCTAGTCCTACTCATCACAATGTTCCTGATATAGGCCAGGATGCTGTTGGCCTTCTTGGCCACCTGGGCACACTCCTGGCTCATGTTCAGGCACTGTCAACCATTGATGATCATGGGGACCAATGAGACCTCATTGCCATCTACAACTACCTGAAAGGAGGTTGTAGAGAAGTGGGTGCTGGCCTCTTCTCCCAAGTGAATGACGACAGAACCAGAGGAAATAATCTGAGATTTTGGCAGGGGAGATTTAGATTATATATTATGAAGAATTACTTTACTGAGAAGGTGGTCAGGCACTGGAACAGCCTGCCCAGGGAGGTGGTGGAGTCACCACCCCTGGAGGTATTTAAGAAACATGTAGATGGGCCATGTCAGGGCATGCTCTAGTGGCCGAGATTGTTGGGTTGGGTGACTTTTTTGTGGGTTTGGGGTTTTTTTTGGGGTGGTAGATGTTTATTGGTGCTTTTTTTTTTTTTTTTCATCTTTTTGGGGGGTTTTGGGTTTGTTGGTTTTTTTTGTGTGTGTGTGTATGGTTGGACTCAATGACCTCAGAGATCCCTTCCAACCATGAAGATTCTGTCATTCTGTGACCGACACCCCCAGGTCCTTTTCTGCCAGGCAGCTCTCCAGCCACTCTTTCCCAAGCCTGTAGCACTGCATGGGGTTGTTGTGGCCCAAGTATAGGACTTGGCACTTGGCCTTATTGAACCCTGGCCCATCAGTCCAGCCTGTCCAGATCCCTCTGCAAAACCTTTCTACCATCAAGCAGGTCGACACTCCCACCTAACTTGGTGTCATCTGCAAACTGACTGAGGGTGTACTCAATCACCTCGTCCAGATAATTGATAAAGATATTAGAGAATTGAATCTTACTCCAGCTTCTACTGGAACAAGCTGAAACCTCCTTTCTTTTTGCAGTGGTTTTATAGCCATGTTGGTTCATGCCCACCCATGACCCCATCATCACTGATTCACTGTCTCGTGCAACACATTTATCTGTACGACCAAATCTCTTTGGGTTTGCCATAACTGCAGAGTCACACCTGGCTTTTTGTGGAATAATGTCTCTGCAGAGATTTGCAAGAGAGAGATAGGACAGGAGAGGGAAAAATTGATCTTTTTTACATATCACTTAAGATCTGGAATTACTTTGCAGCTGATCTGGAGTTTGTCTGTCTTTCAAGATGACTCTTGCTGTGTTGTACTTAGTGGTAAAAACCAACTGTGCTTAGATTTGTCTCTGCAGTTCATAGAATCATAGAATCATTCAGGTTGGAAGATGACCTGGATGACCCTTGGGATCATCGAGTCCAACCACCTGCACTACTCTACAGGTTCTCCCCTACACCATATCCCTCAACACCATATCCAGTCTACTCTTAAACACAGCCAGGGATGGTGACTCCACCACCTCCCTGGGCAGCCCATTCCACTGACTGACCACTCTGTCTGTGAAGAATTTTTTCCTAATGCCCAGCCTAACCCTACCCTGCTGCAGCTTGCAGCCATTCCCTCTTGTTCTATTGCTAATTGCTCGTGAGAAGAGACCAGCACCAACCTCTCTACAATGTCCTTTCAAGTAGTTGTAGAGAGTGATGAGGTCTCCCCTCAGCCTCCTCTTCCTCAAACTAAACAGCCCCAGCTCCCTCAATCATTCCTCGTATTCTTGAGGCCTTTCACCAGTTTTGTTGCCCACCTCTGTACTTGCTCCAGTTCTTGCAGGAGAGATTGTCTTCTTGTCCTCTGTTCAGCATCCTCTGCAGATGTCACCCCTTTGTGCTCACCTCTTGCAGGCCAGCCTCTTCGCTGCAAGTTACACTTGGAGGTTTGAGGGGAGGAGGACTGCAAGGAGGGATAGATGCTATTTACATTGGATAAAGATACATAGTACTTCCTGGGGTGTGCAGCTTGATGTAGCAGGAAGGTTTATTTGTTCTAGTTACACTAAGAGTTTTATTCATGCTTCTTGTTGCTCCTAGCAGGGCAGGAGCTGAAGAAAAATACCTCTCTGTCACAACAGTTTGGATCTTCAGCAGTCACGGATCAAACCAAAAACACCCTGACAGGAGAGCAAAGGGATATCTGTTTTGGAGGATGCACTAAGAGACCTCGATTTAAAGTGATCCTGAGCAACCTGGATGCAAGGAAGCTGCTGAGAGAAGAGCCAGAGGAGATTTTCCAATACTGATATGTTTTCAGTGAAATGAAGCTCTGGCTGTTGCCATGCACGGGTGGAGTGGGATAAAACAGAGGAGAGCAAGAAATGCCCCCTCAGCATCCCTGATGGAGTCCCAGTGGCTGCAGGGGCAGCTTGGCCAAGAAGCTCCTTGTGCTGGTGACCAGACCTGGAGTGAGAAAGAATTCATGGGCCACCCAACAGCTGCAGTTTGTAGGTAGCCCTGTGCCGATCAGGTAACTTGGGAGGAAGGAAAGGTGTTCTCCTCCAGTTTTAGTGCTCCCTGGCTCTCAGCTTTCCATTCTTGCCCACGGAAGTGACACGAAAGAGCTGGTTTTATGTTTACCTCTGTTAGACAGAGGGCTGTAAACTCAGAGCCTATGTTAATAGGATACTTGTCTTTCAGAGTCAAAATGGAGGGTGAGAGACCAGGGTCTCTTGCAGCTAAATACTGTTCTATTGTGCTGCATTTTATATCTGCTGGTAGGAGCGACCAGAAGCGGTGTGGGAATGTGCATTAAATATGTTATTTTGTTAAAATGTCACTTTCTCAAGTATCATGTGCTGTATTTGCACAGGGCTTGTGGGTTCTCAGTATGCAACTGCACAGAGCAACTGGAGCACAGGACCACCCGAAGGCACCCAGCTGCTTCCAGTGCAGTGTCGCAGAGGGGTCACAGCGTGAACCTTCCACTGCTGGTCTCAGCGTCCATGGGCTGGCTCTGCTGGTGGCTGGGCTTTGTGGGAAAGTCACCGTATGATGCAGGGGAGAGGATGTCTCCCCAGTGGGAGAAAATCATGCTTAGAGAGGGAAGCAGCCCCTCCAGGTAGATGGGATGTCTTGGTGGCCATGCAGAGCTGAGTCCCAGTCATCTGCTCGTGTTTCTGCAGAAAAGGAGTTGGGGGAGCATCAGGCTTCATTACACTGCTAAAGGCAACGACATTTTTGGAAAGTGCGTATTTCTGTGCCCAGTTAAGGTTGAAAGTTGCTAAAGGGGGAAGGGGGAGAGATATGTCAGGTGTCTAATGTCCACTAGAGTTCACTTTCAGCTCACCACCAGGGCCTCGCCAAAAAATTTGTCCTTAATTACTTTGTGCAAAGGTAAAGTGCCCTTTCTCATATCAAAGATAATGGTGCTTTCCTGCTACCTGTTTGTCTCTCCTACTGTGGACCACCACACCTCCATATACTCCTAGTATTTGCTTTGACTGTCTCCTATAGCTTGGCTCACCCTTATACCTCTTTTTACCCAACCTTGCACTACAATGCCCTTTCAAGTAGTTGTAGAGAGCGATGAGGTCTCCCCTCAGCCTCCTCTTCTGCAAACTAAACAGTCCCAGCTCCCTCAATCACGCCTCCTAAGATTTATTCTCCAGGCCCTTCACCACCTTTGTTGCCCTCCTCTGCACTCGCTCCAGCACCTCGATAGGTGGGTGTGAGCATAGGGGTGGGTGATTAGCCCTGGGCAACTCACTGGATGGATCTTCCTCTCTATCCATATTTACCTGGCCCTCAATTTCCAAAACCTATTGTTCAAGGGCTACTGTGAATGCGAGGGGGGCTGGGAGGGGTTTGGCTTGTTCCTCCGAGGAGGGACCTGTCTCCCTTCCCCCATGTCCCTTAAGTCCCTTCCTTCTGCCTGGTGACAGGAGGGAAGGGGATCATCCACTTCATATAGAGACTCTCCCACTGCCTTTGCCTCTGAGTATGGCTCCACCAATCTATGTCCCTTTTACAATCTCTTATACTTAACCTTTCTACCTCCTCCCTCAGTTTGACCACCTGCCTGAGCACACAGGCTATTTGCTCACACCACACACTGGCGATGTCTCTGCCTCCCTCAGGCACCAGTGCCGGGCTCGGGCTTTTGCTGCAGCCTGAGACCTGCACAGCCGTGTGTTCGTGCGGGAGCTTGGTCTGGGTTCCTACATTCTCTGGTGAAGTGGATTAGGGCCATGTGGTGGCCATGTTCTTCTCTAGCGTTCTCTAGTGTTCCTCCCCTTGCTCACTGGGTGTGCCCAGCTCGCGCTGCACGGCTTAGTTGGCTACAGCTGCTTTTAAATTTGCCGTGGCTCACCCGGCCCGGCCCCAGCACCGTCAGCCTCATGGGTCCCTCAGGAGATTCCCGACTCGTATCCAGCCTCTCTGCTCTCTCTCAGCCTCTCTGTCTCCGGGAAGCACCCTCTCTGTCTGAGTCTAGCTCAGTTTTAAGAACACAGCACTGACCGCTGCCGCTGTCACTCTCTACGTGGTCTTCTCCAGAGGTTTGGCAGATGGAAATGGACTATCCCAAGAGTGTTCCTACGATCAAAATCAGGGATTGACATGTACATTTATACGTGATTGCCGCTGACTGAAGGGGGATTGACTACTCTGAAGGAGGTAGCTGCCTTAGAGGTCTTGAAGCTTTTTTTTTTCTTGCTGTAAGAGGAAAAAAGGTGTTAGTTATGATGGTAGACCAAGATCAACATTTCTGCAGACATGCAAAAGCAGACAGCCAAAGTCTCAGTCTTTGGAAGAGCAGCTTATTACTGGACTTACGAGGAGGGACTCCTGCAGTGCACCTCAGCCATCCTTAGAGAAGTGCAGAAAAGGCAGTTCAATGAACATTGCCTTGTTTGGCAGAAAATGCATCATTAACAGTAAGGTTGCTTTAAAGGGGGATGGTGATACAGCTGCTGTTGAGTCAAAGGACTGTATCAGCCCATCTAGGAGAGTGGTTAAGGGACCTTGTGCATCTTGTCACTGGAGGAAAGCTGGCTGCCCCAGCAAGCCTTAGGTTTGGAGGAAGGATGGTCTGACAGGATGGCCAGGGACACAAAAGCTTTGCAGGTAGCTCTTTGCTGTTCCCCAGCTTTAGTTCATGATCTGTGAATGTTCCAGCTTCACAGTTCTTCTGATCCAATGATGGCACCAGGCATCTCTTTCTGCCATATCCTTTTTTCCTGTCTTCTGGCAGCCGCAAGCTGAACATCCATGTTTCCAAACCAGAGCTCAGAGTGAAAGAAAGATTTGTGCCACCAGAAATTAATCTGTTAGGATGATGAGTGGGACAATTCTCCAGGGCAGGAGATGTTGGAGGCAGCTGGACTTTGGGGTCAGGACTGTTCTTTCTGCCATGTCTGGGGTCCTGGGGTTGGTCCGTTACAGCGTGCTGCAGTAACAGGAATAAGGACAGATTCAAATAAGACAAGTGATATGTTACCTTTAACACTGGGGAAAACAAGTGGCTCAGGGGAGCTGAGACAACATTTCTGGAGCAATGTAAGGGTTTTTTAAACAATTTCCTGATTACTTTGACTGCTTGATCTTACAGCTCAAGTATTGCCCTGCTGTTATTTCTATGCATTTCATTTCCTAAAATGTCCTGGAGAGCAGGGAGTAAAAAAATAAAATAAAAACATGGCATGTATTTTACAAGCTGTGCTGGCTTCTTCCACAGACCCCATCACCCTTTTCAACCACAGCTGCTCAGATAGCTGAAGTCACTGGAAAGGCTCCTACTGACTTCAGGGGGCTTTGAACTCATTGGTAATTACTGATGCACTTGCAAGCATGAACTAAAGTCCATTTTGGTGGAAAAAGCTCCCTCTGGCTCCAGGAGAACCTGGGTCACAGCCTGGCCATGGGCTCTGCTGATGGAGGAGCCACCTTTATAATGCTGTCACTGCGGGCTGCACTGCAAGCTAGTGGAGCTACATCAGCTGTGAACCACCCACTGCCTGACAGCGCGGGAAGGAGAGGCAGCCTGTTTCCAACTCTTTGGGGTGGATCAGGTTTTTCAGCTCCGATCATCAAGATCACTCTGTCAAGCGTTTGCATCAGCTCTCAGCATCAGCTTTTTTCCTTTGAGCTCCACAACAACAACCGTGGTTAGCATTTGTTGTACATGCTCTGGGTCCAGCAGAAATGGGGAATGGATTTGAATCAAACTTCTTTTTTTTCCTTTTTGGAATTTTATTTAAGGAAAGAAAAAAAAAACATGCCTTGGGTGAGAGCTGAAGCATGGAAAATTTTATCCCAAAAGGTGGGTGCTTTGTAAAATTGTGAGCGTGTGAAAACAGGTGGTTAAACTGAAATGGTTTTACACATTTAAGTACAGAGGGTGCTACCAAAAACCTGATATAAATCCTGGAGTGAACTCTTCTTGAAAGGCAGAGGTAGAAGAACAGGCCATCAGTAAGTAAACGGAACCACTACCAAACCCACAGGCTGCTCCATAACTGGTAAAGAAGCCAAGCAAAATGAGAGAAGGCTTTCTGAAAGGTCAGCAAGGGAGCCAAGTCCAACCCTGAGCTTCACTATTTCAACTCAGTCTCAAACCCTATGCCCTAATGACTGGTATCTGTCTGGGGCAAATTTTACTTGCAGCACCTGATCCAAAACCCTTCTCAGGGCAATGGCAAGTGCTCTGCAGACTTCTCCGAGTGTTGGATCAGGGCCTTAAATGTGCAGCCAGGAGGAAAAACATGTAAGGACTGTGCTTCAGCACGTTGCACTGTGGGGGAAGGGCTGCCACTGCGCAAGAGCTAAAACCGCATTGTCCTTCGCTGTGAAAACCAATGGACGTATCACTGAAAGTGGAAACAGAGTCCCAGGGAGAAGAAGGTCACAGTGAGTTAGAGGTCTGCATCTGTGAGCAATCAGGAGGGAAGGCTATACAGCTGTTATTGGTGTCACTGCAGCTAAAGGGGCTGATTACATCAAGGCTTTGCTGTGCAAGGTGCTGCATAAGCACATGGCAGGGGAGGGACCCCGTCCTGTGTTGATCTTGGTTGTCAGCACAGAAAAGGGGTAGCAGTGCTTTTCAGCTACCTGAATGGCTTCCAGTGAGCACAACGCCTGGCTGTTGTTATCCTTATTGTGGTGAACTGTGCTGGAGTGCAGGGCCTCAAAAATGTGTCTTCTGGGTGGATTAAGTTAAAATAAGTAAGAAAATACATTTGTTTGTTCAATAAGGGATTATCTGTGAACAAAAGTCCATTTTGTGTGGACAAACATGCCTGCACATGTGTGTATACACTGTAAAGGACGCTTGACTCCATTTTCTATACTGTGAGACTGAATATTGTCTTCACATGTGCAGATTCTTTTTCTATGCACTCATGAGATAAAAAGAATCTATTTTTGCCCTATTGTCTTACCCCTTTTTCACACGGCCTCACAGAAATCTAGGACCTCCCCAGTGTGCCTTGGGGAGCCCAGCTCATCCCAGTGGTTACCCTCAGAGCCCCACCAAAATAACAGTGTACCAGGAAGCATCCATCTTTGTGCAGACCTGGTGTAGCTCAGCAAGGACCTGCCAGGGAATAAGATGGTGCTCCCAGGCCCCCAGCTCCCTCAGGTTCAGCCTTGTCCCTCTGAGGTCCTCCCTGAGGACCACTGAGGACAGCAGGGTGTTCCAGCTCAACACCTCGCTCCCAGCTTCGTTATTAATGCACGCTGCCATACTGCTTTTAGGATCCCCATGTCACTAGGAATGTGCCGATTTCAGTTGTGTTGCTCAAATGTAAGTGTGATTATGAAGTGTTATGACATACGGTCTGCAGAGTTTTACAGCTGTGTCTTAAAGGGCTCATAACAAGAAAAAAAAGGGGGTGCTTAAACTGGAAGCCAGGAGTATAGTTCAATTTAGCAGTACAATGGCAATACTAATTAAAACTCCTTGGAGAGAAGAGGGGGAAGGAAATGACCTAACTCCTGGTGCTGTCACAGCATTGCCTAAGGACAAAACAAGGCAAACTGAAGGCTGGAGAGACCTGGGCTGTGACTTCTCCTCTCTCCCCTGCTGCAGAACAGGTGGGTACCCTGGCCGTATCAGGAGAGCTGGGAAGGGCATACCATTCATGGAGAATTTGCCTGTTCCCTGAATACTTTGGTGTATGGAATGCCATTAAAGAAGACCTCAACCACAGTGAAGAGTTGCAGCCTGTGGCACCTTGCCCTAAGCATTTTCACTATTTCACGGTAGACAATAAATCTTTCAATCATCCACAGAAGAAGTTGGTTAAAAGTGTTTCCTTACCTCATGAGAGCATGGGTGCAGGCTCTGTGCTCTCTGCCTTGGTAAAGAACTGTGTGCTGGTATCTTTCTGGAAATTCCTGTGACCAAGACATGGTGGACTCCATGAGAAGGCTTCATCCAGGTCCTGGGTGTAGGTAGGATAACTAAGTGTCTGGGCTGGAAAATACATTTTGCATGGTTGAGCAGCAGTGGAAAGAGGGTTTGAGATTTAGAGGTTCTTTTTTTTAGGGATTCTTTCTTCTTCTTCTCACAGTCAAACCATGAGAAAGTTACTAAATGAGCACGGCACTTATCAGGACAAAAACTGGAACTTTATTAGCAGGAAAGAAGTTATAAGGTTGCCATTTTCCTGCAAAAGCAGATTGTTTCCTATGATTCAGGAGATAAAAATAATGTATTTTTGCCCTATTGTCGTACTCTTTCTTCATACGTCCTTGACCAAAATGCAGGACCCCACACTGTGCATTGGCCCCTCACAGCTTTGTCTGCAGTCCCTGTGAAGCAGGACTGGTCTTGAGGTTTCTCCATGGGCCTCGCCAAGGAGGGCCTTGTTCTGCTACCTAGTTTTGACTTGGAGTAGCGTCACTCATTCCAAGCCCAGACAGACATAGCAGCATCCAAGGGACAAGTAACTTTCCAGCCACCTGGGATTTCTCTTTGTGCGCCCAAGCCTGGCAAAACATTCCCAGAAAGTGCGAACCTGAAGTATTGCTCTGAGGTCAGTGTGAAGCCTGCTGCAGGGGGATGGGATGCATTATTTCAGCCTCAGACCTCACACCTCTGGAGAGCTCCAGGCCTTTTATTCATGCCTTGGCTCCAAATCTGGCTTTCTTCCTCAAACCTATCCAATTGGAAAGGGTTTAGGCACTGCTAGCCCTGCTGTTGTGCAATTCATCTGTTCAACACAGTATCTTCCATTGTCTTTGAATTTCAGGAGTTAACTAGGTGAGTTGATACTTTCTGATCGCTTGCTATGGTGAAGGTGCAGCCTTTTGAGATGACTTCATGTCCATCATCCAGGTTTTCTTAGAGGTAAGTAGCAGTGGGTGAGACTTTTTTACATGATGCCACTCAGCTGGGCTTGTGGATTACACACATCTGTGCCAGTCCAAAATCCAGATAAATTTATATCAGACCTCAAGCCCTGACAAAGACTTGTAGATCAAAGCAGTCAGAGTACTGGCATGGGAACACAGTAACATTCACTGCATTGGCTTCCTCTCCAGTTCTGCAACAGATCTGTCAGTGTATGGCAGGCATCTCCCTTCCACCACTTTGATTTCAATGGCCAGCAACTCACAGCCCCATCTTTGTGCAATTTTTTCATCAGTGGACCTTAGGCTTGCACTAATGCCATAGAGATCAATGGTAATGACAGAGAATTAATATGGGCTAATAAAGACTATTTCTCCATTTGCTGGAGATTTGCTCTCTTAAATGATCAGGCACAACTGTTTCTTCTCCTGTATTATTCGCCTACAGTGCTTTCTGCATATTTCATAGGTGTATTTGGCAGTGTGAAACGCCACGACACATTTTGCAGCATTGAAAGACTCACTTTCTTGGAGATAAAGAATGGTCCTTACAGACTAATTCATAGTGCTGCTAATGCACTACCTCACCTGAACAGTGAAAATACCCTGTCACCACATTACTCAGAATAGGTTTTTATAGCTGGCAAAGCTAATCCACCATACTCTGCATGTGGAGAAGCCAATTTCTCTGTATTTTGTTTTATTTTTTCCTATGTCTAAAATAAAAAACCCTTTACTCTGTGTTCTGGAAGGGTGTAATTTTCAAGGAGTCACGTGGTAAAACCTCACAGCAGCAGGAGCTGAATAAGTTCATGGAGAGCTGATCATACCTACCATGCAGGAACCCATGCTACATTTACTTCTCCTGGTTTAATGGTGGAGAAGAAAAAGGAGGAAAAGGACGTTTCTGACAAAGGATCTGGCAATAGATCATGTAAGGTAGGGCTGATCTGAAGGCAATGCCCAGACAGCCCAAGGCAATTAGCACCAAAGATGCAGCAGAATGTAGCTAATCTTGAAGACTGTTTTCTCTTAAGCTGAAGGACTATCTTCTTGTAGGACAACTGTTACCATCAGAAACTTCCAGCCATGTGGGCTTTCCTTCAAGGACCATGCACAAGCCTGGAATATGTTTCCAGCCATACAGCTGGCTGCTCTTTTGGAACTCAGAGTCTGGGAAGGACAGTCAGCTCTTCCCTTGTGTAACCTGAGCCTATTTGCTTACCACCTGCCACTGTCCCATATCCTAATTCATGTCCTTTGCTGCAGCACTGGGTGCCATTGTTTCAGCCTCCTAGAAGCAAACCAAGTGCCAAGCTGCACTTGAAGGTCAGAAGACAGTCACGTGTGTTCTGTGCAAGAAATCCCTCACTGGCAATGGGCCACTGTGAAGTGTCCAATTCCTTGTCATTGGCTAGAGGGAAAGATGCTTTTGCCTTTGGCTTTCCTAGATACTTGTCCTTTTTCTCAGGTGAGGAAATGTACTCTCCTCTCGAAGCTGACCTGGAGCAACTCCTCACCCAGTGCCTAGCAGATGTAAGGCAGAGAAAGGCTTTCCAAGGAGGACATCACAGTACTGATACATCACAGTCTTTTCACTGGGGTGCTGGAGTATATCTGCTCTTCCGTGAGGATGAGGTATAGGCCAAAATCTGAGCAAGATGAGCTAAGTGCTATAGAGTAAGTTACCAGAGTAGAAAAAACTGATTTGCAGTAGGGAGCTAACAGCTTTTCCATCACCTTGTATTAGAAGTCAAAGCTGCTGAAGATCTGGCCATGACCAGAACCATAAGCAGAACTCAGGCAAAGTCTCCAGGCAATGATAGACTTTGCCAAACAGGGAACAGCCTGTGATCTGCAGAGGCAGGCAGGGCCAAGGAATCAAAGCACACCAGTCACTGTAGTCAGTTCAGTCACCCAGAGGAACATAGACTGTTTCTTGGCAGAGGAATGAAATGTCACTAATTGCTAACTCTCCAAGGTCAGGATAAAGTTAGAAGGTGAAATGATAGGTGCAAGCCCCAGAAATTAGGAGTTTAAGGGTGACAAAGTGGCCGTGGGCTAGAGTTTCCAGCTGTCTTTGTCACTTCCTAGGGAAAAAAAATAAACACTCAAGCCTGACCAGAGTCCCTCCTGGAGGATACATTTCCTGGGAACTATCACTTTGATGGCTGTGAAATCCATAAAGTTTTTCTTCTTATATCTGGGAAACTACAGTCAAGCTCCTGTGGGGCTGTCCTTGGTTAAATAAGTGACGGTAAAAATAACTCACAAATGCAACACCCAACATGGGCACGTAAATCAATGCCTGGAGTTCCTGTTAAGGTAAGGTGCCTCCTTTTGGAGGGGTGTCTGTGAAGGAATCATCCTGCAAATGAAATCCATTTGAGAGGGAAAAGGCAAAGTCCCATCAAGATATAACTCACAAATCCATCAGCAATTTCATTTCAGAAGAGATACAAGGATTTAATGCTGCTGTCAGCAGCATTCTTCAGGTTGCACTGCTGCATAAAAGGGAGTGTTAGAACCTGGGACTTAAACTAAACAGATTTCCTATAGGAAACACACACAAAATTACATTGCTTCTAAAGTTACTTTTATAGACGTTTTCCCTGAGAAATATTTCTCCCTGGAAAAATAAATTCACAGGATGTAATTAAAGCAGTTATATGTGTACACTGGAATGGCACCCTTTAAGTGCTTCACCAAATGCACCACTAAATAAAGGAATGAAAGCCAGCTTTGTTTAAATCTATTAATAACAATATGTATTAATTATAAAATGAGACATTGTTCTGTTAGTTTATGGTTATGAAAATAGCCTTTAATAAGGCTGAGACTGCAGTACTCAGCTTTTCAGTTGTCTGCACTGTTACAAGTGCTTTGAAAATCTACCATAATCTCCTTCTTTTACTTGTCAAACCCTGACCTGATAAAGGCTATGGGTATCAGATTCCATACCCCATGGATTCTGGTAATAACCAGGTGCTGATGACTGTATTTTTTTTTTTCCGCTTTTCTTGCCATTTTCTTTGGTTTTAGCTTTTGTTGGAATTGAAAAAGAAAGAGGCAACTGCATGGTATTTAGAGTTTAACTTCCACACTTTAGGGAACAAAGCCTTAAGAGGCTTGTATTGATCCACTGAGTGGGGTGCATTTGTGCTCCCAAATCTGCTCAGATAATTAGGGATAATAATTATCTCTGGCCCTCTGTCTACATAGCACAGGGTCCACTGTCCCAGTCCAGTGATGTTTAGCAATTCTACTCGTCCAGCTTTTCAAAGTGCCTGGGCTACAACAACCCTTTTCTGCCTGCAAAAGTATTCTCAAGGGTGAGGGGATGTTGCAGCCTGAAGCCAAGTGGGGTGTAGCTTTTTCTGCATGTGTTTTTCTGCCTTTGGAAAAAGCTTTGTGAAGCATTGGGAAGGGAAGGCAGTCTGCTTCATCAGTATTTATAGTCCAGCTAAAATATTCTTGAGAGGCTATTCTGTCTTTCCTTCCCACTTCTCACACCAGAAGGGCTGTGTAATGGGATATTCCTGACCCAAGAAAAGGATGCTGGTGTTACTAAAAGCAAGCTGAAACGCTGTTCGTGTTGTGGCACCTTGCAGTGTTGCCCATTGTCTCCTGCAGCCCTTGCAGACTTGGTGCAGCTGGTTAGAGGGTCACTCCTCTGTCATTTCAGGGAGTCATTTGGAAGGCTCAGGGGAAGTGTTTGTTGGGCTCTTGCAGGAGGGAATCAGTGCACCAGCAAAGAAACACCCCCATCTGCATCTCATCTCTTATGCAGGCCATCTCCCACTTTATATTTTACTATACCTGACTAAGTACCTTTTATTTTTTCTTTGATTGCTTCATTTCACCTTTTCTTAGTAAGCTAAAAGCCAAAATTACACCTTTATACCAGTGTAACAGCAAAATGTTTATTATTGCTATATTGCTGTTCTGATCAATAAAAAATTTCCTTGTTCTTCAGGTGTGACTGGCCATGTTTTCTGTATCCCTCTCAAGTACAGCAGGGTGACATTTTTAATGTCCTCTTTTTGAGGGGAGAGGTAAGAATTCGGGGTCATTTGTTAAAAGAAACATTGCATTGCTGCTAGCACTTGAGGGATATACTGTAAGGATTGCCAGAACAGTCAATGTTATTTCTTTACTGGAAGCTGAATTTTGGTAACCAAACCATTTTAAATAGCCTCTTTGGAGCCACTTCTAATACGAAAAAAAAAAATAATTAAGAGACAAAACAGAGAAAAATGAACAGGGGTTGATCTGAAATAGCTTGAAGCAGAAACCCCTTCTCTGCAAAGGACCGGGAGCAAGGGGACTTGATTAAATCTGTAGAATCAAGAGTCAATTTTCATTTCTTAATTAGCTCTAAACCCCCGCACCCTGCCATCGGGAGTGACAGCCAGGCCAGGGAACATTGCCCGTGCACTGCTTTGCAGCTGCTCAGCATCGCTGCATCTGAACGGGGAAAACAACTGGGAAATGTTTTATGTTCACACTCCACCTTGGAGGTAGGCCGGCGGCCAGAGCGTGCCATAAAACAGGCAGGAATGCCGTTGGTTGGAAACACACTCATAATTCTTGCACCCCTCTTTGCAAAAGACACCTTTCTTCATTTAATTGTTTTAAAACCGCAGCATGTTCACATTACCCTCCACGGAAATCACATCTGAAAATGACTTTGTAGTTTCCTTTTTTAGCACTGGGATTTGAGCAGGGGGGTAGCTCTTGCTTTGTTTAGTTTCCTTAAATCCCCCCTCACCATAACAGCCAGGGGCTTCTTTTCCCCTTTTATTCTCCTAGGGCTCAATTCAATAAATATACATCCGGCTCCTTCGCAGTCATAGCCTGGCTTAATGAAATTGTGCTAGGCACTTCCAAGAGAAGGATGTTTATTTTTCTCTGTTGATTTGGTCAGGCTGGCCCAGGTCTTGTGTGCCCGGCTAGCTGCTTTATAAAGAGACCCTTGTGATTGCAGTGTGGACGCTGTGTCAGCTGGTAAGTGCCTGCACTCACTCAACACTGGGATTCTCTTACTGCAGAGCCGGGGTGTGGTGCAGGCGGCTGTAATTTTCTATATACAACACTGTTGTGGCTTTGACCAATTGGACAGATGATGACCCCTCCTGCCCCCCCCCTTCCCCCCACTAAGGAAAAGAGAGGAGAGGAAAGGATTAAAGAGATTCAGGAGTTTAGAAAAAACTAAACGACTTTAATGAAAATATAAATAATAATAATATGATAAATAATAAAAAGGAAATTTAAAAGTATAAAAGAAAGAAAAAAGTACAGTCTATACAAAACCATATCAAGCTCCCAGGATGATGATCACGTCACCAGCAGCATCAGGAAAAGTCCCAGGCTGGACTCAGTGATCGACAGAAGCTGGATTCCAGATCTGGAGTCAGGAATGCTCGGATCAGGATCAAAGGCAGACGAACAGACAGGGTCCTCCTCAGACATCAGCCATTGAAGGAAGAGAGTTGACCCTTTGATCCCTCAGCTTTTATACTGAGCATGATGTGGATGGGATGGAATACCCCAGTTAGTCAGGTTTGGGTCACCTGTCCTGTCCCCTCCTCCCTACAAGTGTGACCCCTCTACACTTTTCTGCTTCTGACCCTCCAATGGGGCAAATAACAAAATTACCTGACCTTGGTTGTTATAGCAATAAGTATAAGCGAGGGCCTCTCTGCAGACCATCCCTTGGTCTTATCACTGTGAGACCGAACAGTTTCTGAACAATGTGCTGTTAATTCCAGACTTTAGTTAGTTAGAAGAGACCCAGCTAAAAAAGTAAAACTACTGAACAGAAAATTGGTTTGTTTTACCTCAAACCAGGACAAACACAGGGTAAAAAAACCCACAGGGTAAAAAAAAAGCATGCTACGAGCTCATTGTTAAGGTGGGAAAGTCAAGCACTCACAAGGCAGATATAGCTACAGCTGTCTGGAGAGCAGGCTTAATTCATCTGTTTATGTGAGGACATTATGAAACAGTCTCCCATTTTTGCATAGCCCTGTGCTTGTTTTTTAGTTAATGGCATTTTCTAGCTTTTACCAGAACTTGCCACCTTTGCAATGTGCTTTTTCCAGAGATGTCCACCACCATGGAGATCCTGATGCCTGTTCCTAGCTGGATGCAGCAGTGAGGTCAGGCATCTCCAAAAGCATAGCCTCTGAAGGAAGGTGGAGGTGTAGATGCTGCCATGGGGGACTCAGTGAGCCTTTTATCACTAATGCAGCCACTAATGCAGGTTTATGAGTTTGTTGCTTAATGCTGGTGAGACCAAATTTTGCAGCAGACCTCATTTGAGACAGCAGTCCTATTCCAAGTCACTAAGATCTGGACCTGTGGCCTTGGATCTGCACTGCCAAGGCAATGTCTTGATGGGTTGGACTAGATGATCTTTAACGGTCCCTTTGAACCCAACCATTCTATAGTTTCTATGAAATATTCAGTGTTTGACTTCTCTGTGTGTCAGAAGACAAGTGCTGGTCTGGGACATTTTGCATCTTGGCAGTGAAGTATGAAAGCCTGGCAATGTGCAGTGGGGATGGAGTGATGCAGAAAAGCCAGATGCATTCAAATGCCAGTAGTTCAGGGTGACTCTCATTCCCTTTGGGCCTGGCACTGAACATACACAGAAAAAACCATGTACTTTGCCTGAGAGATCTGAGATCTTCAGCCAAAGCCACAAGGCAGAGGAAATGTCATGCCAGCAATAAACATTGGGAAATCAGATCTCTCCTGACACTTAGTTCCTAATCTTAAACTGATTTTGCAAAGCACCAGATTAAAAACAACCCATGTATTTAGTTCTTTCAGTTTTGCCTTTCCATTCACACTTTCAAAGTTTCTGCCCCATGAGGAAGGCTCACTGGGTTTTGAATGTTTTTGAATGAAAGTTGAGTGCCTTTTTTGGCATCTCTGGCTCTGCTTTCCAAGACAGTGGGGGTTAGGAAATCTCTATCTTCCCACTGACAGAGGAGACAGTTGTTAGGGGAGCATTAGAGACCTGCCAAAGATCACAAAGCAAGAGGCGGGGTGGGAACCCAGATCCTATAAGCGTAGTCTGCTTTCTTCCTACTTGTGTTGCCCTCAGCTTGTTAAACTCTGTGGCCTTGCTTTAACACAAGTTGGTCATTCTGCTTTGAGTTAAATTTGCTTTCCACTTTGCTCCTGATAGAAATGTTTGATAGGTATAAAAAAAATAAAAGTGATTTGTTTCAGATATGATTCTCCTCCTTTTTGATCTGCAAAACCCAATCAAGTCTTTCCACTATGGCAGCTGCTTCTCCCTTCAAACACAGATGGAGACAGCACACTGAAGGCTGGAAAGGATGTTCATCTGTTGACAGATTGCTATCAGCTGTTTGGTAAGCTGTCCTAAGCTTGCTGGTGGGTACACCTTGGTGTACAGGAGATTCTGGTCCAGAAAAAGAGGATGAAACCATTTGATTAACTGTAAATTTAAACAAAGATTTTGATCCTGCCTATCATTTTAAAAACAGGAAAGGTTTTCAGACAAGACTGATCTCCTTTGCATTAACACTCCTCTTCTGATACAGAAAGCCCCTGGACTGTTCCTTTTCTAAAGTTAGAGTCTACAGTGTTGCTGTAGTTTATATGCAGTTTATGTAGTTTATATGCAAGGCAATGGAGTTGCCTTGCATTTGACATTTTTGCTTAGGAACTTATGTTTTCAATGTCCTCGGCAATGGTGCAAGCAAAGTGAAGGATACACATTCCTATATGATTATGTCTTAGTTTCTTTTTTAGTTTTGTTTTGTTTTGTGTGGTTTTTTTTTTCTGTTTGGAAATTAATTTTGGTCCCACTAGAGCCAGCATCTCCTCCAAGGCTAACTGAAATACCATTTTAAAAATTGTTCCCAAGATAAAAGTAGTTTATTTGGTTTGTTGAAGGAAATGTATGAAACAGGGAAAGATTTCCATTGTCAGGTTTATATAGGGATGAATCTCCTTGATGAAAGGAATCAGAGCTGTGGGTCCAACAGGTGAGGAAAAAAACACCAGAGGCTGGGCATTGGGCACTTGATGGAGCTGGGTCTCCCATCTGTCATGGTTAAACTCCAGCCAGCAAGTAGGACCTCACAGCTGCTCACTGTGGGGGGAGAGAATCAGAAAAGTGAGAAAATCAGTGGGTTGAGCAAAAGCTGCACACACAAGCAAAAGAAGGAATTAATTCACTGCATCCCATCAGCAGGCAGGTGTCAGCTACTTCCAGGAAAGCAGTGCTCCATCATGCCTAATGGTTACTTGAGAAGACAAAATGCCATAACTCTGATGTCCCCCTGCTTCCTCCTTCTTCCCCCAGCTTTATATTCTAAGCATGTCACATGGTATGGAATATCCCTCTGGTCAGTTGGGATCAGCTGTCCCCTGTGGCTCTGTCCCCTCCCAGCTTTTCGTGCACTTGCAGCCTATTCGCTAGCAGGATGGTGTGAGGAGCAGAAAAGGTCTTCACTGCTTAGCCACAACCAAGAACATTAGTGCATTATCAACATTATTCTCATCCTAAACCCAAAACATAGCACTAATACCAACTGTTAGTAAGAAAGTTAAACCTATCAATCACAGCTGAAAGCATGACACCAGCCCACATGATGGCCGCTTACCGCTTCAATCGATAATCCATGCTGCTGGATAGTTGTCACTGGTGATAGCAGTTCCCCTCCCCATTTCCACACAGATGTACTTTCCATAACTGACTTATTTTCCTCTAATTATTTAACAGCCAGGATAGCGCTCCTAATGTTCCCTTTGCTTGCTTAACATTATCAATAGAAAACCCTCTGGGGGCTTTAGTCATTTGGTTTGCTCTTCAGCACAATGTCTTTGGCATTTTTCAGCATTGAGGGTAAATGCAGGAGAGACCACCTGCTTGAGGGCAAAACCTGCCCCACCTCATGCTTGGTGGAACCTGTCTAACTCTTCTCTGCAAGAGGTTGGGGTTCAGCTCTGGGAAAAGGGTGCACTTCCTACTACACAGGGGCTGAAGATGGCTTTGCTCAGGGCAGCAGGATGAAGAGGACTGAGAGGAAGACAGAGGGACAGGGAAGGCTGCAGAGAAGCGTTTTGCACATGTGTTGTGTATATTGGCAACAAACTTTTTCTCCCTACCCCTTTCTTTTTTTCATGCTCCTGCTTTTCCTTGAGGTATTTCTTCTGACAATTCCACACAAGTGGTGAAAGAAATTGTTCAAAGGGCAAAAATGGAGGGGAAAAAAGCTTTCCATTTATTTCCCCATCAAAATCTGAATATTTTCTCAAGAGAAAAAAATAGTAAAAAATATAAATAAATCCCTCTTGTCTGCAGTTTCCCTGGTGGAGTGGGGGAGGTTTGACTGAAATGTTCCTGAGTGACTCATTTCTGGGCAGCTCTCTGCTCTCAATGGCAAATTGTCCTCAGCAGATTTCATGTTATTTTCTAACCTGCCTGCAAGGAGATGTTTTGTTTGTTGACTGAGGTAAAGGAGGCACCTGCTTGTCCTTTGATATTCCCATATCTGCCATCACAAGGAGGCTCCAGATGGCCATTTATCCTGAAAAATGGAGATAAAAACTCCATTGGTGTTTTCTTCCCCTGTTTCATGCCAAGGATGGCTCTGATGACTGCCTCGATCACAGTAATGTGCCTTGGAGAGAAAATACCCACAAGCACACTTGATCCATAAGCTGGGGACCTGCAGCCAAGGTATGGGCTGCATCCTCTCTCACATCCTGGGCACATCTGAGGGACTGGTCTGATTCAAGCCTTTTCTTGGGTCCTCAGTGCTTTGTGCTAGGTTTTCCTGAGGAGTAGGACTGTACTGGGCTACTGAGAAAGGATTTCCAGAGCCTTTCATGCCCTTAACAAAAGTGAATGTTAGGAAAAGAATGATAAAATAGAATGAAATCCCGCTTTCTCAGGTGGTCCCATGATTTTATTTGGTGAAATGAAAGGGGCGTGTAGGACAATTTTTGTCCTCTTTCTTTATCAACAGTCATCCTCTTGTCAAGGGTAAAAGTACTAAATAGTACTACATCCAAGATCAAAGGTGCAGTGTGACACCCACCTCTCTGGGCATAACTAATATGAAATACGACCTTTTTTTTGGGGGGGGGGGCATTTTTCCTTAATGGTGTCGTTGCATGGTGAATCCAGTGTAAACTATCCATTGTGACCATGCTGGGGCTGGCATTGCCCAAGCAGTGAGATGTTCATGACCTGCCAGCACCCACATTCAGGCTACTGATTTTATCTGTGTTTACCCTGGAGGTTCTTCACTCAATTTTAACCCTCTGTCCTCACTTGCAGGGCTGATTGTACAAGCTTTCTGGGTGCAGTAGGATTACTGTTTATTTCTGTCTCATTTTGTGCCATGCTGAAGAAGACAAATGGATGGGATTTTCTGGTCTTTCTGCGGTGTTACAGTATAAAGTCCTGCATATCTGATGGAAGGTCAAAATACAGCTTGCTGATGCATCAGTCCTGCCTTTTTCCCCAATAGACAGTCACATTTAGGCAAGTCAAGGCACATTTGCAGCATAATTAACTTACCGGACTCCAAGCAACCTATCTGTTGTCATCTTTGTGATTACACCCCCAGTCCTAATGACAGTCCCAGATGCTGGAATTAAGTTCTCCTCCCATCTCTCATTCCTGTTTTCTGTTGTAGCCTCTTGTTAATGTATGTCTTCACGTTCACTTTAGAAACGGTACAAATTCCGCAGGAAAATGTTGAGCTGTGCTAAAAACAGGGGGCAGGAGATCCCCTCCCTCTTTCTTTCCCCACAGATGCATTTATCACCAGGGCAACTTAACTATAGAGTTCACTAAAAATTCAAGCTGTTGGCTTAGATCCAGGAAGGGAGAAATTTTATAGACTGAGCTAAGCGTGAATCACAGCTATGTTTACAGCATCTTTTTTCTTTTCTTTTCTTTTCTTTTCTTTTCTTTTCTTTTCTTTTCTTTTCTTTTCTTTTCTTTTCTTTTCTTTTTCTCTCTTGGTGTCTCCATTTTTCTCTTTCTTTTGTTTTTTAAAGAACAGCTTGACTTACTCTGGCACCAAAGCAATTACAATTTCTAATTGTAATTTCATATGAAATTTCTAATTTCATAATGCAGCTTTTTTCTGCTGCTTTGCAGGTCTGGGAGGCACCTTGGAAAATTTAAAAGGTGGTGCCTCTGGAAAGGGTGTTGGAGGTGGTGGTGGTGGGGCTAGCCACTCATTTCAGCACCAGGTATAAATAATTGTTCTATTCAGTCACAGAAGAAAGTGCCCTGCCTGGCTGCAAGACTCTCCAGATGTCCTTGTTAAACCGTAAATGAGAGAGAAGGAGGTGCATTTCTCTTCTCAGTCTTGCGCTGTGCAGTCTGGCACTAAATGTAAACACTGGCTTAATTCACACAGTATCACAGAATGCTAGGGGTAGTCCAACCCCCTGCCAGAGCAGGTCCACCTAGAGCAGGTTGCACAGAAATGTGCCCAGGTGGGTTTTGAATGTCTCCAGAAATAGAGACTCCACCACTTCTCTGGGCAGCCTGTTCCAGTGCTTTGCCACCATCAAAGAAGTTCCTCCTCATGTTTAGATGGAACTTCCTATGTTCACTTTTGGGCCTGTTACCTCTTGTCCTGTCACTGGGCACCACTGAAAAAAGACTGTGCCCATCCTCTTGACACCCACCCTTTAAGTATTTATAAGCATTGATAAGATTTCCCCTCAGTCTTCTCTAGACTAAGAAGATCCAATCCCTCAGCCTTTCCTCATAATGTTCTGGTCCCCTAATCATCTTCATGACCTTTGCTGTACCCTCTCCAGCAGTTCCCTCAGGTTAATAGGACTTCACACCTGCCCACTCTCTTCCCCTCCTCAGGTGAGACAGACCTTCTAGGTCCACAGAGAGGGCTGTCACAGCCCTGAAACTGGAAACTCTTGTTTGCCAGAATCCCAATCACAAAGTGCAGAAAGAGGGGTTAAGTCATGGATCTTTGTATGTCCACGTACCATGCTAGGAACTTTACAAGTTCTTGCTGCCAGACTGCAGAAAGGGGACCACTGCTGGGCTAGTGGCAAGGGACAAGAGAAGGTGGGCTGTGCAGAGTGGAGCAGGTTAGAGGGCACATGCCCAGGTCCCGAGGGGGAAGGGACTCTTTAGCGGTGCCCCAGTAGATGTGGCCAAAAAATTCCTTTCTGATCTGTGGTGCTTGATGGGGATCCAATAACCTGTTTTCAGGAGCAGAACGGGGCCAGGATGGATGAACTCTCTGTTTCACTTGGAGAATGAGGAGCATTGTTGGAAGAGGATGGCAAGTGGGAGGATATCTCTAGTCAAGAGAGGCAGTGAGAAACTTTAGTGAACATGGAGGAGTGGTTGAGCTAGCTGCCCATGGAGAACTAGAAGGAGATTTCATGGCTTTTTAAACTTTTTTCTTTTTCATTGCTTTACTGTTATGAGCTGGAGAAAAGGTCTTACCTAATGAGTGAGTCCTTGTCTAATGAGGAGAATCATTGAGGGAGTCATGTCCCCCAGCTGCTGGGTGGGTTGATTTTCAAGTGGGATAGGACCAGTGCAGCAGTCTGAAAAGACCATCCACAGATAATGAACTGCTGGCCATGGAGGGAAGAGGGGAAGTGAGCTCACCTGTCCTGGAGGTTTTTAGAGATAATGTGCCCCACACCAGTGAGCCAGCAGATCTCAATTCCTCTGGAATCCTGCTGTCTTGTGTCAGTGGAGGATCTGCCCGGTGTACTTCAAACAACAGCAATTACCTTTTGCAATCTTTAGAATCAGTCCACGGACTTCAGTACTGTTCCAGTTACAGGAAGTACTGGCTGATTATTATTAGGATTATGGGATAATGTACGCTGAAAGGAACCTCAAGAGGTGATCTAGTCCAACCTCCTGGTGAGACAAGCTGAAACAGCAGCCAGTGCTGTTCACAACCTATGCCCTCAGCTTTTAAGAGGTATGTCTAGTAGCAGCAGTCAGGTGGACATAAAATTATTTCTCCAGACTTGGAAAAGGCATTTCCAAGGTCTTGGCCAATTTTTAACCTGTTTGCAAATTTACATTTTCTCATTGTCCTCACTTAGAGTGATACAGATTTACATCGTAGTGTATTTCTTCTCAGGGTTTCTCTTAAACACCTGTGGATTTCCAGTGCTGGCCATCTCCAAGCCTAAGACAGCAATCACAGTCACTCCCTTTCCACTACTCCTGCACAAGAACTTGTTAGTTCAACTTAAGATGGGTTGGTTTTTGCATGCATTTAAGGAAAACAGAAAAACAAACAAAAAAATTAGAAAAAAAGGCTGGTTCAGGAGATAAACTTCTGCTAGAAAGCATAATGGGAGATGGTATGTAAAAACTTTCTGCCTTTTATTGTAGAATGTAAGTACATAAATACATATAAAATGTGGATGAGAGAGAACAGAGTGGTTGAACAGAGGTATTTTCTACAAGAATAACTCATATCACAAGTGATGCAGATACTGGTGTTCCAGCTTCATCTGTCCTGTTTACCAGTCACTTTGATCCTCTCTGGGGCTCTGCTTTGTCCATGGAGACAACAACCATATTGCAAAGTAAACACTGCTGTTCCCTCTGCTCCCCTTTCTTTCCTGTCTACACTAGACCCACAAGAGAGAAGAGTCAGCACCGAATGACACAGGGTGAGTAAACAAATCTATTTTAAAGAAAAATTGTACTCAACAGGAGAGTCCTGTTCCTAAAAGCTTTGAAAACTTGCATTGCATTCTTGCTGGGAAGGCACTAAAGTATAAAGGTTTCTGTCCCTTGCAGTAACTATCCCCTTGTGCACACAAGCAATATGGCTTTTGGTCAGGGGATGGGAAATGTATATGAAAGCCCATGGACTAACAAACCTTTTTCCTCTGGATGAGACCCCATTGCTGGCCCAGCAGTCTAACAGCTTTGCAGCTGGAGGAGCTCATTAAATCTAGTCCTATTACATCTGTAAGGGCTGCAGTTGATGCAACAGCTAGAAAGTTGCTCTGGTATGTCTTGTGCTATCATCAGATGCAGCAACAGGGAACTGAGATGTATATGGCTGCTTCCCTGTTCATTAGCAGACACAGAGTGGGTCACACAGAGGTTTTGTAGCTAGATGCCATTGTAGATTTGGGTCAGAAGCTAAAGAAGGAATGTGCTGCTCACAGAGGAGCCCATTGAAAGGTGATGGATCTGCTCAGGAAACACAGAATGTTTATGAACTCCACAAAGGTATCTGCTAAAGAGTGGGAGATGGGTAGACAGGCCCACCTCAGAAAACCCTGCCTGAGCCTACCCCAATCCTAGAAAGCCTTTCATAAATGTACACAGGCCAAGCTGAGGGGTGGAGTTCCACCTAGCCCTGTTGTCTGGTTTTCAGATCCGTTCCCTTTGACTCAAGGAGGGCCAAACAGACACTGAGACAGGTTTCCAGACTGGCAGCCAATTCATTCCAGGGGACATTTCTTGGCCCCAGGTCTGCCTCATCTAATGGCATAAGGACTGCAGGCAGGGGAAGGTGGCAGTGCTAGCCAGCACCAACAGCTTCTGAAAATCCCTTCGATTCCATTCCCCGTTTGATCTTCCACCAGGCAAGGCAAGTGGGTTCAGTTTGTGGATCGTGCCTCTCCCCTCCGGATTGCTCGAGCCCAAGTAATAACAGTTACAGGAAACCCTGTTGGCAGCCCGAGTCTGGTGTCTGTGAACTGACATCCTGCCACAGAGCAGCGGGAGCGGAGCTGCAGGAAGGCTAGATGGATTACCACCATTCCTCTTGCGTGGTTTCCCTTTGCGTTTCCAAGGCATTGTGCCCATGCAAGCACCTAAGAGGTCCTCTGCTCCTCTTTTGAGGGTGCTAGCTTTGGGCACTGCACTATAAACCCCACACTGGTGGGCTTTAAGCAAAGCAGTGGCTCTTTGCTCAGACCCTTGCAGGCCTGGCTGTGTCTCGGTGGCATTTTCATGATCACCTTGCCTTTCTGCTTGCTCCCAGCCTACTGCACAGGGTGTGGACTTCAGACCCCCGGGAGCTGTGCTGGTGGGAAGAAATAAGACAGTATGACCACATAAAACCTTCTCTGCAGCTTTTAGTGGTGGGAAACCTTGTCTACCCAAAGAAAACCAGAGCTGTCCATTATACAGACATCATGACACTCGATGTACCTCCTGCCGAGGTGCCGGTGGTGCCGGGCGGCCGCTGCAGGGAGCGGGGACAGCACTGTAAAGCGTTACCCACGTTTTTGCCCGTTGCTGGAAGAAGCCCCCGGGCCCTTTTTAGCAGCCACTGGGCTCTCCCAGGCTCCGGCTCCGGCTCCGGCTCNGGAGGGAGGCCGAGCCGGGTCGGCGGTGCGAAGGGCAGATGGCGGAGAGCGGCCCCCCTGCCGGCGGGGACTTGCCCGCCGCCTCAGGCGGGCAGGCAGGGAACGTGATGGGGGTGTCCCAGGGGGCTCCTTCCAGGCTCGCCCTGTGCCGGGAGGGGACGAGACAGGCCTCCCCCCCGCCCCC